>CM046363.1:4305780-4338258 GCA_025413025.1 Ficus hispida
GGGATTCAGTAGATAACTTTCCAGATTTAGGAATGAGTTAGTTTCCTATTTTTTAGTTTCCTTTCTTTCTTTGTAATCTGCTATATAATACCGTGTATTGTTAATTCACAGTAATATAGAATTATTTTCCCAATTTCATATTTCGTTACAAAAATAAAAAAGAAAAAGAAAAAATTACCTAAATAACTTACTTTTTGTCATCTATTAATCAACATGACATAAATTCCTCATTCTTAATCAACATGACATAAATTTTGATTAACTTTAGTTTAATTTTGTATTATATTAGTCTAATGTTAATTTTTGTTCCATATTGATGTAATGGTCTTTAACTTTGTGTCATTTAGATACTTTCTCCAAATGAAAAAGGGGTGATTCCGAAGTTTTTATTTTTAAGAGAAAGTGGATTCATTCTTTCCTGGTGATTAGGTTGTATGTCACGCACTTCATGCGTGCGGAATAGACCAAAAAATGCCTGGGGTGATTCTGAAGTTTTTATTTTTAAGAGAAAGTGGATTCATTCTTTCCTGGTGATTAGGTTGTATGTCACGCACTTCATGCGTGCGGAATAGACCAAAAAATGTTTTCTCTAAATGAAAAAGGGGTGATTCCAAAGTTTTTATTTTTAAGAGAAATTAGATTCATTCTTTCCTGGTGAGTAGGCTGTATATCACACACTTCATGTGTGTGGAATGGACCAAAAAAAAAAAAGCACATCACGCGACAATGACTAGACCATCATGTGGCGGATGGCGGGGTTGCTATGTGACGGATGGCGGGGTGTTATGTGGCAGCACTCGATCAAAATGTCACTGTTAAAAAGCCAGTTCAAAATGTCACTGTTAAAAAGCCACTGGCTCCTACATTGTTAAGTTATAGATTCCTAGACAAGGCCTTTGATATCATATTGCTTTTATTACTTGTTACGGAAATTGTGGTAGATAACATTTTTATCAAACTAATGAAGTAAATAACACGAATTTAACATGCAGTAAAACCATTCTAAATTAATAGCCTTGGAACCAAAGAAATCGATAAAAAAAAAAGCCAAATATTAGTTAATCGATAAATTAATATTAATGGATTAATCAATAAGTTATTACTTTATCAAAATATTTATTATTTTCTTAATTAATGGATAAATTAATTAAATAAGAAAATAAGTTATTGATTTTCTTATTTAATCAAACTAACAATTTAATATTCTTATTTAAATGACTAAGATTCATTGTAGTTGCTTGACTAGTAAAATCATGAATTTAATTAATTATCAACATAGATCCAATGTACTTCTAATTAATTTTCTTATGAACGTTTAATCAAATAAAATCCTACAATGTATAAGTGGGGGTAAAAAAGCCTTAAAAAAAAGCTATGGAAAAGCCTTTAAAAAAAAAAAAAAAAAAGCTATAGAAAAGCATATCATGGCTTCTCATCTCGAAGGAGTGAAGAAATCAACAATGTCAGATAAAATGCGTAAAACATTATGCGAATACAACAAAGAAAATCCATCTTGCACTCAAAAACAACTTCAACAACGAGTATTAGAAAACAAGTCAATTTCTTCCCATATGTAATTGTTTTTGTTATATTTATTTAGATTGTATTTAGATTGCTCCGCTTATAGGTACTATCTCAAGTACACTCGAGCCAAATTCAGAGTATCCCTCGGGGGGTGATCCACAAAAAGGGGATACCAAACGACATAAAGCGGCAAAGTTTTCCGACTTATTAGAGAAGATTCTATACGAACATAGATACTTCAATATCAAAATCGTGCGAATGTGAAGAGAGAGCTAAAAACGACAAAGGCAAAAGATATTCTGAAAAAGAATGTGCCCTCAAGATACTTTAGAATTCAACTTTTCTCTAGGTTGGCTCATCGTTTCAAATCCAGAATTGGAATCAAAACTTCTCGTCGTTTCGGAGAAAGTGGTTCCATTGATTTGGTGGATATGGAGAACAAATTGGAGGTCACAAGGGAGAACGTAGATCAATTTTGCGATGAAAGATCGATGTGTTCAATACGGATGGAACAAGATTGGTTTATAGGTTACAGCCTGATCATTCTCTTGTAACAAAGCATGAGAGAATATTTGTTGTAATGACGATGATTTAGAGAAAGTTGCTGTTCGAAATATCAGAAAGTATGAAAAATCGCGGTGCTTCAAGAATGTAAACTTGTGTGGCATGAATTGCGAGTATCGTCCAACAAACGAGCATGGATGACTGGTCTTTCATTTGAAGAATATGTTTAATGACTAATCGATGAGCAAAGAAATATTCTCTTGAAAGTAGATAATTGTCAAGCCCGCCAAAAGTCATTGAATGATTGCAAAACGTTGAATTACTCTTTTTGCCATCCAGCCTTGTGATATTATAGTCTCAAGTTCCTTCGGTGGCAGGAAAGGCAGTTGACTTTGTTGACCCGGATTGGAGCAAGATCAAACACTAGATGTGAAGCAACTTCACGATCTAATGAATTCCCTCGAACCGGATGACACAAGGTGAACTAGAATAGACTTATTGATCCAGATAGCAACATGTTTCAATCAAAAAGAACCGCGCATAAGCTAGAAAGACTTCTTAGAGATGCATTATCATCGTGAATTTTATTGTAGTCTTTTGGAGGGGGTTTGTAGTAGGGAAGCCAAATCCAAAAAAAAAAAAAAAAAAAATTTTTTTAGATCTAAAAAAAATGAATATTTTAGATGTAATGAGTTTTGCAATCTCGACTTGGACAATACTAGATGTTCAAGAAAGAAAACAATTGCAAATTGTTATCGACAATGTGGAATTTGATCCGTGAAAAACATTGTTTCGAAGATTTTAAATGAATCCATAGATGGTAAGGAATTCAAGAGCTCGAAATGGTAATAAAAGACGTGCGTTTCGTGATGAAATGGATGTCGAGTACCTATTGAATCATCTTCGACAAAATGAAACGAATTCGGAGATTTTGTCTGATGAACAATTTATTGAACGAGTCACAAGAAATAATCAAGAGAAGGAAGTTAAAGATGATAGTTCTGTTTTTGAAGTCCGTTTGACGCAAAAGAAGCCCTTAAAGCGACAATAATACTGAATAATTTCTTGCTGCAATATGAGAAAACTACACCAGATTTTCTTTGTGCATTTTACAAAAAATCCTAGATGAGATCCGACTTCAACCTCGAGAAAAAGCAAACCACACTCAACACATATTTCAGAATCCTCATCCACGTAATATGTATTATTAACAAATTATTAATGTATATTATTAGTGGGACATATAGATCAATCTTTAAGTATTATCTTATAAATATTATTGAATTTATTAATTTAGCCCATTGGTCTTAGTCAAAACTGGAAAAAACATTATTTTATCACGATTGTTAATTTAACGATTATTAATTTATCAGGGTTTCACTATATGAGATTTGTGGGTACATAGCATTTTTCAAACAAGATTTTAATTAATAACTGAGATTTTGTAAAATAGAGAAATGGATTTTTTTTAATGATTAATCACTGATTGATCATTGTAAATCAGTGATTAATCAATGTTCAAATGTAGTTTTTACTAATTACCTATTATTAATAAAAAAAATTTCAGTCATTTATTTAAATAAGTGTTTAAGTTTACTAAGTGAATTATCTTTTTTATTTTTTTTTTCAAAGGAGGTTAGTAAAACTAAATAAATTATTTTGTTAGTAAATTTGTTATTTACGATTTTTTGCTCCAAATATTTTTAAAATAAACTATTTATTTTAATTACTTCAATTGTCCAACTTGTTACCAGAAATTGGTATGGGTTCCAAAATCTAAAACATGATTTAGGAACCTCATTTTCAAAAGCTCAAAAAAAAAAAAAAAAAGGGAAGTACCTAAATGATATAAATTTAAAGATCATTATATAAATATGATACAAAAAATAATAATATACTGATATAATACAAAATTAAACTAAAGTAAACTAAAGTTTATATCATGTTAATCAAAATAAGAGAATTTGTATTATGTTGATCAATATCTAAGAAAAATATGATTTTTTGAGTAATTTTCTCTAAAAGAAATGGCAACTTAACTTCTCAGCATGTTAGATTTAGTCGATGAACATACGATAAATTGTTTAGCTGAAAAAAAAAAAAAAAAAAGAAAGCCAGATTTGGTCGATGAACATACGATAAATCGTTTAGCTGAAAAAAAAAAAAAAAAGAGAGATAAATCGTACCTTTACTTGACTTCTTGAACCCAAATTAAGGACGGATAATTCAAGATTTAAAAAAATTAAGAAATAAAATATGGCTGATGTCAAAAGATTCAACTCAGATCAACTTCAATTTTATGAAAATGACTTGGAATCCAACCAAAAAAAAAAGGACTTGAAATTTATCAATTTTCTGGCATAATAAGATAGAAAAGGACAAAAAGTTTGTTTTGGACTTTTCTTTCATGTTTTTTCACATGTAAGGGCCTTATTTTTTGCCATACCAATGGTTGTTCCTTTTTTTTTTTTCCATTGATTTTTTAAAATTAAAAAGTTCAATGAAATTTTCTTCAATTTTTTTTTTAAATTTTTGTTCAAGTATTTTAGTTTCAAAGTTTTTATTAATTTTTTAAAGTTATTTCATTCATTTTTTTTTTGAATTTAGGGATAGAAAATTTGAACTATACTATTTTTTTTTTAACTAAAGTTAGGTTTGATATTACCGCATATTCTACCTACAATCACTTATTTTATTTATTTTTTAAAGGTATTTTATCAGGTTTTAATTTTGTTAACATTTAAAAATAAAATTTAAGATATATTGAGAAGGGTAGTATTTCGTAATTTATTGTTGATTTTACAAATACAAATGATATTTAACATTTGTACAATAGAAGTGATGAAAGTAGTACATTGACTAAACATAAATATTTTCAATTTCGGGTGGTTAACCTTTTAGAAAACAAAATTTTTTAAGTTTTCTGATAAATGATTTTAAAATTAATTGGCACAAGTAGTAATATATATATATATGGAAGCACCACCGGTATTTGAGTATCTTTATTATTATTATTATTATTATTATTATTGTTGATGTTGTTATTACTGCTGTGGTCTGGGGCACTAATCCCCTCATTATTTGGATGTGTGAGATGTGTGAAGAAGCAGCAGCTTCAATGGAATTTCGACAATGAGAAGAGCAATGAATCAAAAAGGAAAATATAACATAACAATTCAAAGTTTTCAAGACCGCAAAAAAAAAAAAAAAATGCATTAACTTAACTATGTTTGAAATAAATAATAGTAAATAATAAATTTATTAGGTAAATTATCTATTTACTATAAATAAATAAATCATTTAGTTTAGTAAATTTTCTATTTTCGACTATCCATTTACTCTAAATGTTTTTAGAATATATTATTTAGTTCAATTATATACTGTAAAAATGTTGTTTACATCATTTTCCAACTTGTAATGAGATGGCCGTGTGGTTCTAAAAAAACTCCCCACACATGCATTAAAAGGTGTTAAAAAAGCTTGTTCCTCGGCCTGATTTTGAAAATTAAAAACATGATTTAGGAACCTCATTTCAAAACCTTGATGAAAATAAATGGCAAATTAACGAATGATTCAAGTTAAAAAGAGAGAGAGAAAAAAAAAAAAAAAGGAAGATAAATAAAGAAATAAAATATGGCTGATGAAGAAAGAACCACCTCAGGTCAACTTCAATTTTTTGAAAATGACTTGGAATCCAATCAAAAAAGAAACAAGACTTGACATTTATAAATTTCGAGGCAGGCATGTGGTAATGCCGAAAAATGAACTTCGAATAAAAAAATTCAAATAAATTATTTACGAAACTCAACTGAAAATAAAAAATAAATAAAAGAAGGAAAGAAAGAAAGGAAAACCTCCTCTCTTTGTGACCTTTTTGCTCTAGAGTTTCCATTAGGTCATTGGAAAAAAAAATCTTCTTATTTGAACTTAATATTCAAAGTTATGGATTTTAAAATTTGAGTTTATAAGTTATAGTTGAAGTTATGAATATAAAACTGAGATGATTTTTCAAAAAAAGACAAACTTAATTGCAATTTTTCAACTCCAATGATTTCACCAAATGTATGCTAAGATTAACAAGTACCCAAATATGATTTTTAAAGAAAGAAAGTGCAAAATAACATTTTTGAAAAGAGTAATAATAAATTATAACATAAATTTTAAATATAATAATAAATAGTATAATCAAATTTATGACTCCATAATACCACCCAAAAAAAAAAAAAAAACTCTCATCTTTCCTCCATCTCTCTCTCTCCCTTCTCTTTTTTCTATCTCTAACTAAACGTGCAATAAATTTAGTGTTAAAAATTACTGTAAATCCGTTATTTCTTAGAAAATCTATAAAAACTCAAGGATTTACTATAAAATCAAAGGTTTTTATAAAAATCCAAGGATTTACTGAAATGCTTTAATTATATCTTTTAAAAAACCTGTTATAAACTTCAAAAGTACATATAAAATATACTATTTACTATAATTTTTCTTTTTTAAATAGAAGAATCTCTTAGTCCAAGTTGTTGGAGAGGATTCACACAAAAAAAAAAAAAAAAAAAAGGGAGTTTTGGGAGAGAGGAATTTGGTTGAAGTGGGTGATACAAGGTTGGTTCAACAGCATAAAGTGAAGGAGATAGATGGCATAAAGTCTTCCTTGACGTTTTTTTTCACATCCAAGGCCTCACTTCTATACCAACGAGGCCTTTTATATGTGGCATACCGTATGCCATACTATATGTCTCTTCTATCTCCTTCACTTTATGGCATAGAAGTGGCATACGGTATGGCATTTGGTAGAGTTTTCTGAATTAGTTTGTTATATGTCAAATTTAAATCTACACGGTATTTTAGTTTCGTTAGATATGAATCTAGACGATTTAATGGTGGTTTTGTGCTACAATTGGTAGCCTCTCAATCAATCCGGAGTTTCTATCGATTGTAGAGGAATTGTCAAAAATAACCTTATTCTCAATAGTGATACGTCGAGGTACTAGCCCATTTCTGAACCTCAGCTATCCGGTTTTCTCTTTGTACGTCATTAGAATGTACCGATGTTACTAGTTTTTGTTGAGGATTTTATCTCTGCAATGTGAGATCGGATGCATATGTTTATAATTTTTGTTTTGAATCAAACGAAATTTCCCCAAAAAAAAGATAAGAAAATAACTAATAATAGAATACATAAATTATAAAAGATGAGATTTTATTTATTTTTCTACTTACAAACTTGTCCCTTGCTTTCTTTATTTTTCACCACTCTCTCTTTCTTCCACCCTCTCTTTCTCGCTCTTTTCTTTCACTAATTTTCAAACACTCTCAAGGGGCTAATCTGCTTGGTGGTGTTGTGCCCGAATAAAGGGTACAACCTTCCCTTCATATAGTGGTGGAGGCAAAGGGAGCTTTGTTGTGTCAATGAATTTTGGTTATGGCCCACAAGTTTGGTTCATGAATTGATCTCCATGTGCTGCCAAAATCTCCACCAAATCTCTTCGTGATTAGGCATACGTACTTTCACCACATCTTTTTGTGAGTGAGCGTACAGTGGGTGGCATCCACAACTTTCATTACAGATTCTCGTTTTTCTTCCTTTATTCATTTGTTTTTTTTTTTAATTTAATTTCTTTTTTCTTTTTGGATTTTTGTTTAACTATTTATAGTTTCGAAGTTTATTTAATCCATTTTTTAGTTAATTAACATTTGAAAATAGTATATAAGATATATTGAAAAGGGTTATTAATATTCCTTATTTTGAACAAGTTAATTTGGTTTCAAGATGTATTTTATGGTTGATTTTCGATACAAAGGGTGTTAAACATTTGTATTGTACAAGTGATGAAAGTAGTTCTTTAACTAAACACAAATACTTTCAACTTTAGGTGTTTAACCTTTCAGAAAACAACATTTCTAAGTTTTCTGATTAATGATTTTAAAAAATAATTAGAACAAGCAGTTTTATTTATCTATTTTTTTAATGTTTGGAACCACCACCGGTATTTGAGCATCCCGACTAATAGAAAGCGAAAATTAGTGTGGTATGGGGTGCCGATTCGCTAACATTGTTTGCTGTTTTGAGCTAGTTTTTGGCAGTACACGCTTGTTGTGTGGATGTGTGAAGAAGAAGCGGCTTCGATGTGATTTTGACAATGAAAAAGCCATGAATCCAAAAAAAAAAAAAAAAAAAAAAAAAAAAAAACACCAAACACATAAAAATTCATAGTTTTCAAGGACCAAAAAAAAAAATAAAAAATAAAATAAAAATAAAAAAGGGTCTAACATCACGGAGAAGGATCAGCAAAAGAGCGTCTATCATGATGCTTAAAAAGTTGTTTATGTGAAAACGAATTTCTGTTTTTTTAAACAACAAAAGGAAAATATATTCCTTTAGATCCGAGGATGGTGACTTAGGTAATGGCTTCCAGGTTTTGTTCTTTTTTCTTGAGATTGTCAGATCCGGTTATAAAGGTCGAGTTCTCAAGAGTTGTTTGAATGGTATACTCATTTTGATATTGGATTCAAATATAATATTTGTATTTATACATTTGGTTAGATTATTATTAAAGTGAAAGCATTTGAATATTTCATTATTTCACAACTATTCAATTCAAATGTATGTCATAAATTCACATTTTTCAAATCCGTTCTTGTTCATTTTTTTTTTACCTTTAAATTTTTTTTTTTTTGATAAATTGGGAAAAGAGATAACTGATATCAAGGAATTCAAGCACATTCCAACTATGTTGGCACCTGCTTAAAGAATCCATCCTCTACCAAACCTCTAGCTCAATGATATTAAATAAACTGTCAAAGGGAAAAAGAAAATAAAAGCCCTACGGAAAAGAAACTGAATGAAATATCAAAGATGGAAGCTAGTATCAGAGATATAAATTGTAACTTTCATTTTGAGAGTAAAGTACAGTCTTTCTAGCTAAAACCCTGCGAGAAAAAGACTAGAGGGGAAAGAGAGTACAAAATTATCACAAGAGATCGGCTATCATGACAACCTGTGGTTAGGATACCTAGCCATATCACGACCAACAGCTTCGAGAATAAAACCGGGCAATTGAACCACCAGAAGTATTTTCAAGGGTAACAACATGGGTTGCCAATTACCAGCAACTTGATTTCCTTGATTTCCTTCCCTATAAATGTGGACACATAGCAAGGACTGTATCAGGATAATTTAGAGCATGGGACCATTTTGCGTGCCATTTCCAAGGGACCTCTTTACTCAGAGTACGTAAAAGCCCAACTACATAAGTATAGCCACATTTCAACCATAAATTTGACCATTTGAACTGTTGAGCGATTTCTGAAGTAGTAGTAACACCTAAAAACTCAACTTCGTATGTATTCATGATTCCAAGTGGGCCTTGAGAAACACCCCTTACAAAATCCCCTATATGTTCTAAATATTTCACCACAACCTGCCAATACCTATTTAAATGTTATCTTTAACAAAAAAAAAAAAAAAATCCAAACACATTTTTTTTTTCGCATCATTCAAATTCTATATTTGAATTTGAACATTTATATTGAAAGAACAT
This sequence comes from Ficus hispida, assembly GCA_025413025.1. Taxonomy (NCBI): domain Eukaryota; kingdom Viridiplantae; phylum Streptophyta; class Magnoliopsida; order Rosales; family Moraceae; genus Ficus; species Ficus hispida. The sequence goes on from CM046363.1 coordinate 4,315,350, forward strand.
TTCAAATATAATATAATAGGTGATCTAAACAAATACTTAATAAAATTGAGGAAGAAAGTTGGATTTGGGTAATAAGTTCTTTTTAAATTGCATAGCGTATTTTGGTATTTCTCCTAAAAAGATCGCATAACATCATGAAGAATTTAACAAACTTGTACGGCAAGGACAAGAATTGCAAACGTTTTAATAGTTTAAGGATTGTCCCAAAATTAAAAAAGTATGGACTAAAACGTCACTTTTAAAGAGTTTACGTATTATTTTGACCAATTACTCTTTCACAAAAAAAAAAAAAAAAAAAAAAAAAAAAAACAAAACAAACTGTAAGAAGATCTTGTTTTCAGCTGGTAAAAGAGTAAAATTCCTCAATTTCTTTACACATGGGCAAGGGCTATTCTAAACCCTATCTTAAAAGAAAGAAAGAGAGGCTACAGATGAATGCTATTCTAAAAGCACCGAGTCATCTTGAAAAACAATTTTCTGGGTCTGGGAATTTTACAAGAAAACTGGTATTTATAGTTGGAAAACTGTGAAGTTGAGATAAACTTTATTCAGCTTCAAGTTCAGAACCAAACTGCTCCAGCCGCACAGCATCCGCATCCAAATCCCGGACCAAAGTATGGTTAATGACACCCTCATCCTCGCTTGCATGTATCTGTTTACCACCAAACCTAAATCGGAAAAAGAAAAAAACAAAAAGATCGTTTATGAAACCGAATTAAAACCTACTTGCAAATGAAGAGCCAGCCAAGCAGAAATAACTATTGTGTTACTTTGAAACAATACACTAGAGGGTTTCAAGAAATTACCATCTTCCATTCATCAAATCTATGCACTTTTGAGCATCCTTCCTGTCCTTGTATTTGACTAAAACGACACCCTGCGGGTGATTCTCACAAACCTGCAACAAAATCAAATGAGACGATTGTTTAAAAAGAAAATTGGGATGTGGGTTGGCGATGTTCAATGCAGATCCAAAAAGCTTGCATAACAACTGAATTCAAGCAGAACTCTAGCAACTTAGACACCAAAGCATCAGACTACTCTTCCGTTAAACTAGTGTAGTTAAGCCAACTACGATAACCATATCATAACACTGAAAATGAACCAACGAAAAAATGTTCTCGTGAACAGAAAATACAAAACTGAAAGACACTTGTGCCGTAGTGATGTAATCACAAATGACAATGACAATTATGAGGAAACTAAAACGCTGTGTCTAAACAACACACGAGAATGAAATAACTCGGTACTCTTAATCACAAAAGACGAGAAGCTGGCAGCTTCAGTTGTTTAGTCAGGGCAGTGCCATATTTGAGAAGCACAACTTTATTTTATTTTTTATTTTTATTTTTATTTTTTTGGAAAAGGTTTGGGCATAGGCCAAAATTGAACAAAGGCTTACTTCAAGTACAGGCAAAAATTCTTGAACGAGGCTTTTCTATCAGTCGGCAATAATTTATGGCAAGATGCCCAACTACGGTCGGCGTTGTTGAAAGGGTTGAAGATAAAACATATAAGTATATAACAACAATTTTCACTGCTAAACCATATGAAAGAAATAGGCATATAGACGGTGCTGGCATGTGAAAAACACCAGCTCATGCTTCCAATGGCAGAAGAGAGGGGGTAACGGGGCCTAAAATAATAAGTAGAGGACGAATGCTCAAGGATATCGAAGACGAAGCTTCAAAGACTGGCTAGAAGAAGAGAGGAAAGGGTCAAGTATCTTTCTAGAATCACACTACACAATCACCAGTTAAAAAAGTAGTATTACCTTAACGGAGTCCACTGGACCAAGCTTGGAACATTCCTCCTGAACGTCTTCCCTGAGTTCCGATTGTAAATTTTCATCGGCCTGTAAAAGTTAAATAAAACTCAGAAATTTTATACGAGACTTGGTGAACAGTTTATTATTTCCTTGTGTATACAGGATCTACCACAATACTCAAGGAAGATGAAATCAAGTGAGAAGAATGAGATAAAAGAAGAGGGTATAACGTATCCCATACATTTACAAGAAAAATAAAAATAAAAGATGATGAGGATAAAACCAAATAAACAACACTCCACTGATCTTGACAGTTTTCGAGGAGGGACGGAGGCCCGCGGGGGGGGGGGGGGGGGGGGGGGGGCGTGCCAAACAAGGACAACAATATGTTTTAGTAGAGACTTCAGACTAAAACATGCAATTTAAGTTTTAGAAAGTTTTCTGAGCACGCAACTCAAGAACTAACTACTTAAGGGTAATTCTCAAAGCCGTTATTCAATTTTCAATTCAAATGCAAACTAATTACTGAGAGAGTTTAAAAACAGTCCTTAACCTACCCTCATTTCAGCAGGAGTAAACATGTTACGAAGAACAACAGTAGTTGGAATAGACACCTTTGCATCGTCACGCCCACCTGTCAGAGAATCAATGCAGAATCTTTAGATTGGAACAGCAAGCAAAGATGAAACCAAAATTTGTCCAAAGAAGTACTTAAGATGCATAGGTACTAAAAAAACAATGCATTCCACAATCTACGACTCGAGGTATGCTACAAGTTGAACTCCGAGACAGTCTTTCACCATCACAGTTTTAAAAAGATCACTATATCTTTTATTCTTCTTCTTCTTCTTATTATTATTATTACTTAAAGAAACAACACATTTCAACAGAATTGACGAGTATAAAATACAGAAGTTGTATCTATAATAACAATGGAAAAATAAAACTAAATATCTAGTAAATATTTCCACCAATTTTATGGGAAACAAAATTTGACTCTCGGACATACATATCAATCAACTACATAAAACATTGTTAAAATCAAAATACCTAGAAGAAAAATTTATGGAAAATGAAGCAGCAGGCAATATATGGTCAACTTAAGCAACCCAAATAAATAAAGCATTTTAAAAGGATAATTAAGCCTACCCCAGCCAAGCATCTTGTCTTCCACCTTCTTAAGTTTCTTCTTCTTCTTGTTGTCGACTTTCTTGGGGACAAACCTATCCCCTGCAATATGAGTAACAGAAAAATCATTATTGACTAATTACAGACAAGACATTTTTCCCTTCTTTTTCTTAGAAGGTGAGCTAGCGATCATCAGGAGTATTGAAAATGTGTACTTTTGTACATTTAATATATTGCATTATTAGTACAGTGCCATACGGTAATTAAAACTACAAAATCTGCTGGCAAATGAAGCGAGAGTGAATGCATGCCTAATACACTGAAAAGATAACAGTTGTTACCTTTCTGTTCAAACTTAGCCTGGGTGACTGACATCAGCAGCTCACTACCAAGACGTAAAGGCGCTCCATGCAAAATTTGCAAAGCCAGAGGAACTGAAGGTTCCTAAAGTACAAGCACACAAAGTAAACCATAAGAAAAGACTAAGAAAGTTCAGACGTCTCATAAACAAAGTCTATGCGAAAGTTGGTACCTTCAGATACGTAACAAGTGCATCTCCCTTCAACCTTCCAGTCTCTTTATCAACATACAGCTTTACACGCGGCCTTTTTGTCTCCGGATCCTAAGGATTTTTATTAATACATGTTTGTTCAAGAGTGAAAGAGAAGCCAGACATCATTTCCACATTGAATGAAAAGTTACACAAATCCAATGTTACACGAGAAAAGGTCATTTTCCCATGATTTTAACTGAAGATAATGACCCTCTACGGAACACAATATACCTAATTAGTATTTAAAGATTACATTGTTGCATTAGGATGATCTAGGTTTGGTTTAGTTTAACTCATTTTATCGTTTTCTCACTATTATGTGTTATTCCGTCATAAACTGACCTAACATTTTTATTTTCAATTAAGACTAGCTGAATAAATATCAAGATTCCAAATTTCACTCATCCTGAGTTTCTCATTCTTTCTCGCATTTCTAGATTTCTATTTCTCTACTTCAATTCTATCCTCTTTCTTGGTTCTGCATCAGAAGGACAAATACGAGCATGCCATACCATGTTAATTTAAAAAGCAAACAAAATTATTTAATCAAAACAAACAAACTTACTTCCTTTATTATTCCACACTTAGAGAATACTTCCACCACCTGAAATGAATTCCCGTTAGCATTTTGCCACAAGTAATATGCTAGGACAAGAAAGAAGATAGCCATGATAAAAGCGTACTTCATCAACTGTAGCGTCATCAGGCAATCCCTCCACGTAGACATGCGTATTGACTTTTAACTCAAACCAGCTGTCAGGAGGTTTGTTGGCTTCCTGCACAATGAATAAATACAAAAGAAGACAAATGTACTAGTTTCAGGCTCAGCAAAAACAATTGGTCCAATGTTCAATATTCAGATGAGAAAAAAGAAAATATGGATACTGAACAAACCAAAAAATAGATTCTCAAATAATAAATAAAACGACAAAAACAGCAAACCTTCTTCGTAGCTTCCTTGTCAGACAGTTTTCTCTTTCCATTTTGATTTCCTTCCCCTGCCTCATCCTTAACATTAACGTCTTCAGTGGCAGAAATATCAGAAGAATTGACAGTTGGAAAGAGCTCTTCCTCTTTCGAGAAAATCATGTCTTCTAAGCCATAGTCATGGCCTTTGCCGTATGTACCATCCTGTTATGTGTAAAACCAGTTGGAAATACATTAAAAAAGGAAATCATAAGAAGGAACTATACATGAAGAGAATAAAAAGCCACATAAAAGAAAATCCAAACATGGGAAATATAGCATAAATAGACTGTTTCTAGGGAAAGAATTAGAGAAGAAAAAACTTAAAACACTTCAGAAACAATAAAGCAATATAAATAGATGCAATTGCAAATAGTAGAGTTTAACATTGTAGCCAAAAGAAAGAAAGAAAGAAAGAAAACGGAGAGACATAACAAATTACAAGGTTGAATAAAATGAAGTTGGAGGCAAAGTTGTACAAAAGGATCAAGAGAAAAGAATGGAGGGAGAAAGAAAGAGTGGAATCTGATGACTAAACTTATTGTGTCATAAAAAGAGAGTGAGGGTGACAAGTGGCTACTGACGACTCGTTCTTTCTATTAAGCTAACAGCATTGCTTCTACTGGTTATGGTTCATATGGATATTGATCCCAGTCTCAGCAAAACTCAAGCAATAAACAATTCAAAGCTATGACACGAAGCATGGAATCATGAAATTTTACTCCATCACAAAATCACATCAAAAGCAAACAATTTTTCCTTTTTCCTTCTTTTTGTTTGTGAACAGTGGATTTTGAGCTGAAGTTTTACCAAGAGGAATATCTTGGTGGTGCTCTTTCGGAAGAATGCATAGCACACTCAAGTATTATCCTTTGATCTAGTAGGAGATAACGAAAGAAATCTCACCGACACGAAAGCATAATATCATTACATAAGCAGGAACAAATGTTCCTTTGGTTAGATAACTTGTTAGTATTTACTTCTCTAGTTCGACCCAAACGAAATTTCAAACTAAAAGAAAAAAGGGAAAACAAACATCTTTTGAAGAAAATAATCCTCCAAAGCACAAACCTGAGGTACCCAGGCCCTAAGACCTCGAACCCATTTATAGGTAGTCCCATCATCATCAGTGAATTCTTCTTCACCCTCTGGTGGCGTCGATGGTCTGTCATTATCGTCCTCCACTGAGACCCCATGAGGTCTGTTTTCTGCCTCTGCCTCTGCCTCTGCCTCTCTAATCTCCTTCTGCCATTTCTCGAACTCATCATCATTGGAGGGCTCTGCACATCACATAACACACATTTTAAGAAGAAAATTCATAAAGCTACTAGCATCTCACACCCCGTGGATAATATTTAGAAAAAGAGAGCAAGAAAATCCCAAAATCCCACCCTTAGCATTAGAATAATCAACTCCGTGCTGAGATACACAATTCACCAACTCAGGGATCGAGGACAATGGTTGCCATTCAGTCCTCCCTTCGGACCATATGAGAGTTGCCTCAGTGAGGAATCCATTCGAGTAATGCTCTGTCCACCCGAAGTAAATAAGCAAACGAGAGGGTTCAATAGCTCGTTAGTCCAATTGAACATGATACAGATTGGAACAATTCTCGAAATCGTGGTATTGGTTACTGCTAGTAGTAGAACTGAAATTCAAAAAAAATTGCACCGATAAATTTCACAAAATAAATAACTAATTAAGCTACACTACAAACAAATCCCAAGTTGCAGCGAGAACCACAACGCTGAAGCAGATTTTCCATAGTGCAACAATTTCTTAGACCAAATTTAAACTCACCGAGTAACTCCGAAGACACATAGGGACCAACATGTTCTTGATTTTCGCCAAGAATATACCATCCTACTTCAGCCGTGGAGTCACTTCTCCCATCACCTTTTTGTTCCATGCCTATACAACAAAATGCAAGAGAACAGCCACTTACATTCATTAAACTATATATTTATACATACATATATAAACACACTTACAAACATAATACAGGGTCCCCAACTTATCATGATTGGCACTTTTTGCCTGAATTTTTTTTTCCTTCCAAACAGCAGCAGTTAATTCCAATCGTCAATGGGAGTTATAGGTTAATGAATTATATGACTAATTAATAAACTAAGTGCCAAAAACAAAAATTTTAAGCATAATAGTCCCCAAAATTAAACAAAATTATTAATTATTTCGTCAAAAATTTGATTAACGACTTGCTGCTACTGTTTTCAAAATTCAAGGACTAATAACTAACAAAAAATAAGAATGAAAATAAATAAGCAAACGAAAACCCTAGAAACCCAGTTCTGTATTCTTTGTTTTCGACTAATTATTTAATTTCTTTGCACAAATGCTTAAGCAAAGAACACAACCCACACCACCATTAAAACTGTAGAAACCAATCAACACTGAAATCATATTAAATTACCAAGAAAAATAAAACCAAAATTCCTAGCAGTGAAATTTTTATTATAATCAGCCATAATGGGGTTGGAAAAATCTTTAAAAATAAAAATAAAAATAAAAACTGAATTGGTTTCTCAAAAAAACAAAAATAAAGAAAAAAATTTTGGGAAGCAATCAGAAACGCACCGGTGAGCTGTGGCTGGTCCCGGCGGTGGCGGTCGAAGTTCTCAGCAGCGTTCTGAAACGACAACGTTTGGAGGTTATTTTGGTTTCTTCTATCTCCCTGTCTCTGTCTTTCTCCAGGGTATAGGGGACAAATATAGAATTACATTGACCCTTTTTGCTCTGTTTGGACACAAGGCTCAAATTTATTCAACCTCGAATTATTATATCCTTGCACCTATGCGGTTTTCTTGGAAAAAAAAAATAATAATAAATAAATAAATAAAACAAAGAAAACAAAAAAGATTATTCTCATTTATACCCTTGAATTTTAGAATCATTCTTGCTTTGTCACATAAAGCTTAGAAACTTTAATTTTACCTTTTAAACTTCAAGTCCGTCTCACCTAATCCCTTTTTACTAGAATTTTGATTAAAAATAGATAGAAAAAATAGGATAATTAGTCTTACTAAACCCATTTTATTAGCGTTTAGACTAAAAATAAACAAACAAAAATCACATAATCTAACTCACTTTTTTTTTCCGTATGTTTTTGTATGAAAATTTAATATTAAAAGTGGTTAAGTGGAATGATATTAAAGTTCGGATGACATAGATGAAAATTAAAAAAAAAAAAAAAACACACACACACAAGTGAAAAAGCCCTAAGATTAAAATTTTTCTTAATAGATTATATTTTGGCCAATATACACTAATATTATGTTTTAAACTGATTTTCCATGTAGTAGGAGCTCATGCTTAATTGTTTTAGTTATTAGATTAATTTTTAACAGTTTGATCTATAAATGAGTAGTTTTATGTCATAAGATGTAAATTTTTAATATTAACATTCATAAATATCAAACTATTAAAAAAATGGATAAATTATCAGGTTGGTCTCTGAATTTTTAATTTTGTACAACTTTGATCTTTAAACTTTTTTTTGTAACTAGAATGTCCTAAATTTTTAAATATTGTTACAATAATCCTTTACATTAATTTTTGGATGGAATCCATTAGGTAACATTACTTTTTGACTAAATTCTAACATATTTCATTTAAAAATTAATAAAAATGACTATTGTAGCAACATTTTAATAGTTTAGAGGCATTCTTTTTTATAGCTGGAATGATCATAAATTATTAAAAACGTTACTATAATAGTTTTTTTCATTAATTTTTTTTATGGAATCTGAACTTATCGTCACTTCTTGACCAAATTACAAACATATTTCGCTTAAAAATTAACGAAAAAGTCTACTGTAGCAAAATCTTAAAAGTTTAGGGACATTCCAGCTTAAAAAAAAAAAATTCAAGGATCAAAATTGTACAATATCAAGAGTTTAGGGACTAAAATGAGCAATTTACCTTAAAAAAATAAAAAAAATTATTTTAAACAATATTTTAAAATAGGATGTCCTACAGGAAAAATGTTCACATTAGTGATATATGTAAATTTATTTATACTAATTTTAGAGAAAAGAAAACCCTAATTAATCAACATGAGGGAATTTGTTTAGGAGGGAAGAGAATATCCAGCTGCCAAAAAATAATGTGCCACTGTAAGGTTGACAGCTTCAGTAGGGATGAAAACCATCGCAAAAATACGTACTCCGATGCATTTAACATGTCCCAAGCGACAAGGTATTGCATGGTACAGAGGTTTCGAACAAGCCTGTGCCGCAACAACCGCGTCTTGTCTCCGTAAATCCTGTTATACAGACAACGTTAGACAATTACAGTACTCAGAGACATGGACATTAGTTGAGATAGAAATGACTCACCAAATTCACTAGGCCTAGTGATTGGCTAGTTTAGATATTGGTAAGCATAAAAAAAGAACACACAAACTTCAGACTAGGAAGCCTCTAATCTTCAGCCATTCAAAAGACGAATTCAGGTTTCTATTGAAGGCGAGCGCGTCACGATTTTGCCTCTCCATACACTCATTCTTGCCTAAACCCAACAATGTTATGTCCGTGGCCTGCAGGGGCAGGCAGCCAATTGGCGACAAAGTTGTGACGCGAACCTTCCTTGCTCCCAATCCATACAAATACTATCTCATAATAGTAATGTCAATACATTTGTTTTTTTGTTTTTTTGTTTTTTTTCCCCCTAAGAATATCACATAATTCAATTTCCAATTAAGTCGTGTTATTTCCTAAAAATATCAGTTGAGATTTTGTGGGAGAAACCCCAATGAAATTTGCATAGTTTTAAATGAGCATGTTGGAAAATTGGTCCACCGTTTAGGGGCATTATTTACTAGAGGATTGACGTAAATAGTTATATTCAAAATCAGTACTATTTTCATTAATGCTGATGAGGTGGATTCCATGCTAAAAGGGTGAGGTAGAATTTTCCTCTCTAATATTTTGACTATCTTACTCCTTATCAATTACGTGATAGTGTAATTAATGTAATATTTGATAAGAGGGATGAAAATTATAACAAAAGGAAGAATAAAAATACCTAAGCAAGGAAAATCAATGAAAAGAAAGAGGAAGATTTTTCCTTTATTGTTTGGTTGAATAGAGATAGATATCTAATCTACTTTTGTCTTTTTTTACACTAATACATATATATATATATATATATATATATATATAAAAGATCACTAACCTTAATAAAAAATAAATAAAAAAATAAAAAAGATGAGTAATGATTACGATCATGACACAGTTGGTTTACACTAGGGCTATTCACAAGGACCCGCGAACCGAAACCGTCCAACAAACCAGTCGACGAAAACCGACGTTGTTGGTGTGAGGATGAAGACCGACGCCGGCGGTCAGTGTACCGAACTGACAGAGCAGTGGACGGCTCGGTGCTCGGTGCTCGGTGCTCGGTTTGGGGGTTGGATTTTCAGTTTCAAACGAGACCGACCGATGGGTTCCATCTGGGCATTTCCATGGATTCCAACAAGTCAGGGACATGGATCTCTCTCTCTCCCGATCTCTCTCATCTCTCTCGTTACTTCATCTAGATCTGAGAAAATCACGCCGTCGGACTTCGTCACTTTCAGTCACCGTTGGGTTTTTTGAAAACCGAAAGCCGATGTCGGAAACCGATACTGACGATCGATTCATCGACCGAGCTCTCTGTTTCTCGGTTCGGTGCTTGTTTCTCTATCCCTGAAACTCATGTCGTCGGTCGGTGAACTGAAACCGGCGATTTGGTCGGTTGCCGATGGGTGTTCAACCATATTTTATAAATATTTGAACTTGGACTTGGAAGGATTAAAAAATGGTGGGTCTCATAAATTTTAAAATTTCCTTCCTTTCCAATTTCCTCTTTACCAAACAACTCCAAATTCCTTTATCTTCTCCAAAATGATCACTCCTTCAATTTCATTCTTATTCATTTCTTCTTATTCATTTTCTCTACCAAACATAGGATAAGTTTGAAGTTCTTTTTCGTCAGAAGAAGAAGAGGAAGAAGGAAAAAAAAACATAGGCTAAGTTCTTTTAGTAATTCTTTTATTTCTTGAAAGAAGTAGATATTTGGCATTAAGATATCAAATTTAAATTTAAACTCTTATGTGATTTTATTTTTAGCTTTCTTGATGTGATTTTCATAAAACAAATATATATATATATATATATATGTATATTTGTTGATAAACTAGGAAGATATATAAATCGATCATAGTTGGGGTATTTAGTTACCTTTGGCAAGTCACCCCCTAAACTTTACATGTGGGTTTCTAAAAGAGCATTTGCATAAACAGTCACATGTACGTGAGACGCACATATGCTCATTACCGTGAGAAATTTAACAGCCGATACTCAAATGTGGCTGATTGCAACAGTTAAGCGAGTTTGAGGGATTGATCGTCAAAAATTAAAAGTTTAAGGGGTGACTTGCCAAAGTTCCACAAATTCAGGGGGTAAGAGTGCTAAATTCCCATCATAGATGCTATGAATGGGGTGCATCTTGCTTTTAAGATTGATCTTATACAGTGCAAGTCATTTCGAAAAACGTACAGAAGATCAATTAATGAACAATAAAAATGAAGAAAATGAAAGTAAACTATTATATGAACCACAAAAAAAGAAAGACACCCTAATCAAATGGTGACCAAATTAGAGTCACTCTTCCCTAAACAAAATATAAAACGGCGAATGATTATAATTACAATTATATAAAATGAAGAAGAACAAAAGTATCCTAAAGAAGAGAGACTAGCGAGACTAGTGGCGGTTGATGCAAAAGTCATAGCATTGGTTGGCCATATCACTCCAATCTCGGGGACTGCATTTGTCATGGACTTCAATGATGAGGGAACAACAGGAGGCATTGATAGGTATTTTGTGATCATAGTAGGCCTCTATCTGCTCGTGGCACGGCACGTAAAGACGGGAAATATCGGGACAGTTTTCATTGTTACGATAAGGTGGTGGAGTTGCTCTGTCACCGCCCTTATTCGGGGCGGTGTTGGCGGTGAGGGTGGCGGAATTTCTTGATTTGCTATGCAACTCTTCTGGCTTTCAAGCAACCACCAAGGCCAGAGTAATTTAGGACAATAGTTGGAGACGCCGTCTGTTGTGTTACAACAATAGTAGCCAATAGGACGTTTCAGACCGACGAAGCCGAATAGCTCACCGACGCATGGCGTAAGACGGAAGAGCAGATTCGGACAACTCTGTTGAGATTCCACAGTAGAAATCAGAAGTGATCCATTCAATGTGACTAGGGGTGGCAATACGGATCGCGACACGACGACACGCACGACACGAACACGACACGAATTTGACGGGTTCGGGTTGAGAAAAATTGGGGGCGGGTCGTGTCCGGGTTGGGAAAATTTGACACGAAAAAATTCGTGTCGTGTTCGTGTAGACCCGCAAAAATTCGTGTCAATTTCGTGTCACTTTTCGTGTCAAGTTCGGGTCAATTTCGGGTCAAGTTCGTGTCAAGTTCGTGTCAAATTTCGTGTCAATTTCGGGTCAAGGTCGTGTAGCGGGTCAGTTTCATGTCGCGGGTCAGTTTCGTGTCAATTTCGGGTCAAGTTCGTGTCAAATTTCGTGTCAATTTCGGGTCAAGGTCGTGTAGCGGGTCAGTTTCGTGTCGCGGGTCAGTTTCGTGTCACTTTCGGGTCAAGTTCGTGTCAAATTTCGTGTCAATTTCGGGTCAAGGTCGTGTAGCGGGTCAGTTTTGTGTCGCGGGTCAAGTTCGTGTCGTGTTCGTGTCATCCCGTTACGAGTTCGTGTCGTGTTCGTGTCGTGTCGTCGTGTCGTGTTCGTGTCACGGGTCGTGTTCGGGTTGAGGTAAAAAAAATTCGACACGACTCAAACACGACACGAATACGACACGAGACACGAATTGACACCCCTAAATGTGACGAACAACAACAACAAAATCGAAAATTTCTTCATCTTATGCCCTACCTAGCCACTTTTCAATTATATGATGAATAATGAGATAGGGAGATGTTGTTTTGCTGCTGTTGCATTTATATATATATTGTGATAATATTGAATTTCAACTCTTTTTTTTTTTTCCCAATTAGATCCTCCCCTGGTTTTTCACAGTAAAATTTCCAATTAATTTCAAGTCAAAATTCAAATGATATTCTATATGTATTAATATATGTTTCAAAATATCTACTTTTGTGCTTTTGTTATAAAGGATTCTTTAATTTTTTAATTTTTGTTGAGTAATCAATTTGTTGTGCATTTTGTAATTGTCTTCAAAAGTATTTGAAATCTTCGTACTCCAGAATATTTTTATTTTTATTCTTTACTCTTAACTTATTTTATTTTATTTTAGTTATCCGAGACGTATAATTAGTACTATCTATCTGATAAGATACACATTATAATTTTTTCTTTCTTTCTTTCTTTTTTTTTTTCCTGTGATTTTTGAATCCTAAAATAGAGAAAAATGGAAACCACCTTCTTGGAATATGGTTGAACCAAAGCTATTTAAATTTTAAAGTTGAAAATGTTTGAATAATTTCTTCAAAGCTATTATTTTCTTTTTCTGCAAGCCATAACAAATTTTCGATAAGGTTTAAATTCGAAATTCCAATGATATATTCTATACATAAATATCTAAACTCTATTAAATTAAATGGTCATAACCGGTCGTTTGAACTTTTACCTTTTGTTAAATAATCAATTTGTTGCAAAATTTGGAGTTGGGTTCAAATGTATATACCAATATCTGTCCTCACGAAATCTTTTTTCTTTTTCATTTTAGTTATCGGAAGCTTACAACCAATATCTATCTGACGAGATCCAATAATCTTATATTTATGTTTTCACTGTTTTTTTTATCCCTTCAGTTTTTGCAATTCAAAATAGAGAGGAGAAAAAAAAAAAAGAAGAGCACTTTCTTGGAAGGGCAACGAATGTAGATGATTAGTAAAATATCATGTTTTGTATTTCAAATCGAAGATTGAATTTCAAAATTTGCTCCAATCAGGAGGTTTCTTCCTCCGGTTCGTCCACTAAGAAAAGCAGGTTGGGGGATAGCCAAGAATTTTTGGAATGCTAAATAACTGCTTTGAAGATGTGGTTTATGGGACGGAATATATGTGTTTATATAGCCTTTGGAAGGCAGAGCTTAAGATATACTTTAGCATGTTAGATGAAATGAGCGAAGTTTATTTACTTTTCTTGTTGCCATCATCTTTTGATGACAACTTTATATTGTATCTTCAGAGTTATTCTACTATAATTAATATATATATATATATATATATATTTACATACAGTTCAACTAGAAGAAGATTTTTAATGGCCCAATATGCAACAAACTCATGCGTTATCACATCTTCTAGTTGGGACATGCTCTACCCGTTTGAGCTTAGTATACTTAAATCATTAAACTGTAATATTTTTTAGAGTATCCAAAAAATTGTTGAACATAAACTGTAATATTTTTGGCTAACAAATAAAAAAAAAATCGCAATGTTTTTGGGAATCTCGTGGAACAAGACTCTAGAGACTCCACAACAGGAACGAGTAGTGAAGCTTTCAACGTAATGAAGAACATCAAAATTTTCTTCATCTTTAGTTTCTTTCCAATTCACTCGTTCACACAACCAAGAAATGAATAATGAAACAGTAAAGTATCATTTTGCTGATAATGCACTTATTTATAGAGGTAAACAGAACTAGTGCATAAAAAAATTAAAAAAAAAATAAAAAAAAATATTTCCGTCAGATTCTCTACTGTTTGTTAACTCAAATTTTCGATAATCTATAGTCTATGTATAAACATATAATTTCCGTTAAGGTTCAAATGTATATGAGACATAGCTCTTTCTTGAACTTCCTTTTTGTTCATTTGAGTTCTCTCCAATTGTCTATCTGACAAGATTTAATTATCTTATAATCTTTTTTTTTACTTCTTTTTTCATTTTTTATTTTTAGATAGGTAAATGAGAGTTGAAACAGGAATACAAGAATATTGCTCCTAAAATGTAAAAGTCGTTTCTCCAAACTTTTATTTGCTTTTTTTTTTTTTCTTTTTTTCAAATTAGAGAAGTAATAATTGTGAAAACATAAAGAAAAATAAAAAAGTCCATAAAAGAAAAAAGAAAGAGACATCTTTAATAAACGAGATGGGATCCAGCTACAATCAAATCATTAGCTATGTGTTCGTTGGCAGCTTCTGAGGGATGAAATGCATCCCAAAACACGTATTCGGTTGCATTGGAGCAGGTGCCAAGCGACAAGGCGTTGCATAAGATCGAGGTTTCAACCAAGCCTGTGCCGCAACAGCCATGTCTTGTTTCGGTAAAACCTATAAAGTAAAACAGACAATGTTTGAGAAGTAGATTAAATAACTCCAAGAAATTGAAATTAATAAATAGATTAAAAAAAAGACCACTTAAAATGACTCACCAGACTCACCGGGCCTTGTGATGAGTCCGTATAGTGTTTGATAAACATCAACAACGACCAAATTAAGACCAGGTAGCCCAATCTTCAGTTGTTCTGAAGTGGAATTCAATCTTTGATTGAATTCCATGGCGTTGCGGTTTAGCCTCTCTACACACTCATCGCTGCCTAGCCCAAACAATGTTACTGCTGCCGGCAAGCAACCAATTGGCGGCAGAGTTGTTACACCAATCTTCCTTGCTCCCGGTTGATACAAATCCTATCACATACCATTAATTGTAATTTCCTAAACATATATCACACAAAAAAATAATTTCTTATTAAGGTATGTTATTTCCTAAGGTGTTTGATAAACATCAACAACGACCAAAAAAATAAAATTTGATCGCCGTTTGGTATGTTCAAAACCAATTTTCAGGGACCAAATTAATTTGGTCCCAGAAGGAGACGTATGAGGACTAAAAATTTGGTCTCCATAAGTCTCATTCTACCACCAAATAAAATTTGGTTGCCGTTTGGTATGTTCAGAACCAATTTTCAGGGACCAAATTAATTTGGTCCCGGAAGGAGACATACGGCGACCAAAAATTTGGTCTCTGTAAGTCTTCTTCCGCCACCAAATAAAATTTGGTCACCGTTTGGTATCTTCAGAACAAATTTTCGGGGACCAAATTAAATTTGATCCCGAAAGAAGACTTACGGGGACCAAATTTTGGTGTCCAAAAATGCTTTTCCGCCACCAAATATCTTTTGGTCGTCGTTTGTCTTCTGCGGGAATGGAATTTTTTTGTTTTGCGCTCAACCATTTGTGACCAAAAAATAATTTGGTCTCTAAATGTCACCTACGGTGATCAAATTTTGGTCGCTGAAGGCTCTGACTTTTGGAGACCAAAATTTGGTCACCGAAACTACTCTTCAGGTACCAAATTTTATTTGGTCGCGGAATATCTGGTCGCTAAAAGTTCAAATTCTTGTAGTTCGTAATCTTTATTCTTACTTACAGAGTGCATGGCACAAGTACATGATGTGGCTTGGAAAAGTTTTTTGTTAAGCCAATTCAGTTTAGAGTGGTGCCCAATAATTTTTGAAGTCTTTTTCTTTTGGCGAGTAATAGATTTTTGTGTGAACTGCGTATTTACGATATTGCAACTAAGGGACATTTAGAACAATGGTTGAAGTTAGAAGACTGAATATTGGTTTGAAAATATGTGTTTTATTGAAGCTCAAACTGAAAATAAATTGTGATAGAATAAAATAGCATATAAGTATGAAATGTGTTCGGGAAAAAAAACGTAATATGGTTTTTATTTCGTTTCGTTTCTCTCATTATTGTGAGAGATAAAAAAATTCATATCATTTCGACTTGATCCATAAGAATTTTATGGACTTTAAACTTTGAATTTCCTAAAAAAGAAAGAGAAAAGAGATGTGTGGATTTAGGAGTTTTTAAAACAAGCCTAGAAATTTTAGAATGGAAATAATATTCCAAATAGTTCCTAAGTTTTCATTTAAAAAAAATGCCCATCAAAATATTAAACCTAGAAGATGAAAGTAATTTAAAATTTGATAAAAGTTTGAGTTTTTTTAAGGAATTATCAAGTGCTAAATGTAACGTCCCTTAAACTAGCAGGTCAATCTTGAACTAATTAATCAATAGCTAGATTCAAAGACATTGCATCTATAAATGTACATTATTTTAAATAAAAATTATACAATAAAATAAAATTAAATAACTTTCTAAATAACTTTTAAGTTTGTCATGGGAGTTCGGTTTCTCGTACTCAGTCAAGCTCTTATGATCTAAAAAAGAAAACCTTCATCAAAAGAAACTAAATAAGTCAAATCTCAATAGACAGAAACATATACACATGAATGTAATCATGTGTAAAATCCTAGACATTCCCTTGTACCTATTTTCAGTCACATTAAACATTCAGTCAAAATTGTCCTGGACCCATCAAGTATAATCTTGTTTAGTACCCAATAAGTCGTGTGTTTCATGAAATTTGTTCCTTTTTTTCGTCATAGTAGCTATCCTTTATTGAAACCTCGTGTCCTAAGGGGATATCGTCACTAATATTTGGGTACTAAGCCATGCTCCACACTTACTTTCAAAATAGAAATCTAAGGGTACATTCTGCAAGAGTTGTAGACACACGAAATCATACACTACATAATAAAAACGCAATATATCACAAAAATTCATGATAATGCATTTCTATCATGAAATTCCATTCATAAATAGATCAAATAAATCCTAATAACTTAATTTTTGTTACAAACTTAACTCATATGGCATAAAATATACAAAAAATTTTCAGTCTTTGAATTGCTAAGATAAACTATCTCTATATAAAAATAGATACTCATTACAATGTCATTTAAAACAAAGTACCCAACTTTATCTCTTAGATTGCGCACCTTTATTTTGACTACTATCTTAGAATTATATATTTTTGCATATGCTCTGCATACGTTAAAGATTGATCAATACTAATAGCCCTTGTGCTTTTATTTACTTGTGTAATTCTTGCACAACCAGTGATTGACATAATCTTTCTATTGTGCAAAAATGTGTTTGGTACAAATCCTATCACACTCCTTTAGGGGTTTCGAATTAGAATCCTTCTAATTCTCCTTATTAGTTAGTTCATCTAAGATTTTGCTCCAAAAATATTGCCAAAGTTCTGTAAAAGTTTAAGTTCACATTCTTGATGTGATTTCCGTAAAAAATAAATGTGGCCTGTTAGGAACTTAATATTTTTTATTTTACTAAACATAAAGCATATATAAATAAATGTACAATACTTGTTAGGAAAAGGTGTTACCTAGTTGCTAATATTAACTACTATATCTATCTGGCAAGAGTTAATTATCTTATAACTTTTTTACTTCTTTTCTCATTTTTGAATTTTAAAATAGAGAAAAAGAGAGGAGCATTTTCTTGGAAGGCCAACTAGTGTAGATGATTCGTGACATATCATTTTATGTCTTTCAAATTTCCGTACATGAGACTTGAGACTGGAGTACAAGAATGCTCCTGAGATTTAGATCTTGTATCTTGCCAAAGTTCCACAAGTTCTGGGGGTAAGAGTGCTAAATACCCATCATAGTTGCTATGAATGGGGTGCATCTTGCTTTTAAGATTGATCTTATACAGTGCAAGTTCATTTCGAAAAACGTACAGAAAGATCAATTAATGAAGAATAAAAATAAGAAAATGAAAGTAAAAACTAATAACTATTATATGAACCACAAAAAAAAAAAAAAAAGAAAGACACCCTAATTTAATGGTGACCAAATTAGAGCCACTCTTCCCTAAACAAAATATAAAATGAAGAAGAACAAAATTAACCTATAGCAGAGAGACTAGCGAGACTAGTGGCGGTTGATGCAAAAGTCATAGCATTGGTTTGCCGTATCACTCCAATTTCGGGGACTGCATTTGTCATGAACTTCGATAATGAGAGAACAACAGGACGAGCTGATTGGTATTTTATGATAATAGTAGCCGTTTATCTCCTCATGGCACGGCACGTAAAGGCGGGAAATGTCGGGACAGCTTTAGTTATTACGATAAGGTGGTGGTCGAGTTTCTGAGGCCTTAGGCGGCAGTATCGCTGGCGATGGTGGTGGCGGTTGATTTTCTGAGACCTTAGGCAGCGATGGCGGTGGAGTTGCTATATCACCGCCTTTATTCGAGGGCGGTGTCGGCGATGGAGTGGTCGTACTACCCTGACGGTTGATGCAAAATTCATAGCATTGGTTGGCCATATCACTCCAATCTAGGGGACTGCATTTGTCATGGACTTCAATGATGAGGGAACAACAGGAAGCGTTGATAGGTATTTTGTGATCATAGTAGGCTCTATCTGCTTATGGCACGGCACGTAAAGACGGGTAATATAACAGTTTTCATTGTTACGATAAGGTGGTGGAGTTGCTCTATCACCGCCCTTGTTCGCGGGCGGTGTTGGCGGTGAGGGTGGTGGAATTGCTCGATTTGCTATGCAACTCTTCTCGCTTTCCACCAACCACCAAGGCCAGAGTAATTTAGGACAATAGTTGGAGACGCCGCCTATTGTGTTACAACAATAGTAGCCAATAGGACGTTTCAGACCGACGAAGCCGAATAGCTCACCGACGCATGGCGTAAGACGGATGAGCAGATTCGGACAACTCTGTTGAGATTCCACAGTAGAAATCAGAAGTGATCCATTCAATGTGACGAACAACACCAACAAATCGAAATTTTCTTCATCTTATGCCCTATCTTGCCACTTTTCAATAAATGATGAATAATGAGATAGTGAAATGTTGTTTTGCTGCTGTGGCATTTATATATTGTGATAAAATTGAATTTCAACCTTTTTTTTTTTTTTTTTTCCAATTAGATCCCCAATTAGATCCTCCCCTTGTTTTTCACAGTAAAATTTCCAATTATTTTCAAGTCAAAATTCAAATGATATATAATATCTATTAATATTTGTTTCAAAATATCTACTTTTGTGCTTTTGTTATAACGGATTCTTTTATTTTTTAAATTTTTGTTGAGTAATTAATTTGTTGTGCATTTTGTAATTGTCTTCAAAAGTATATGAGAAATCTTTGTACTCCAGAAATCTTTTTTTTTCCTCTTAATTTATTTTATTTTATTTTAGTTATCCGAGACGTATAAGTAGTACTGCCTATCTGATAAGATACACATTATAATTTTTTTTATAAATTTTTTTCCTGTGATTTTTTAATACTAAAATAGAGAAAAAAGGAAACCACTTTCTTGGAATATATGGTTGAACCAATACTATTTAAATTTGAAAGTTGAAAATATTCGAATACTTTCTTCAAAGCTATTATTTTCTTTTTCTGCAAGCCATAACAAATTTTCGATGAGGTCTAAATTCGAAATTCCAATGATATATTCTACATATAAATATCTAATTTCTATTAAATTAAATGGTTATAACCGGTCGTTTGAACTTTTACCTTTTGTTAAATAATCAATTTGTTGCAAAATTTGGAGTTGGGTTCAAATGTATATACAAATATCTGTCCTCCCGAAATCTTTTTTTCTTTTTCATTTTAGTTATCGGAAGCTTATAACCAATATCTATCTGACAAGATCCAATAATCTTATATTTATGTTTTCATTGTTTCACTTTTTTCTTTATCCCTTCAGTTTTTGCATTTCAAAATAGAGAGGAAAAAAAATGAAGAGCACTTTCTTGGAAGGGCAACGAATGTAGATGATTAGTAAAATATCATGTTTTGTATTTCAAATCGAAGATTGAATTTCAAAGTTTGCTCCAATCAGGAGGTTTCTTCCTCCGGTTCGCCCGCTAAGAAAAGCAGGTTGGGCGATAGCCAAGAATTTTTGGAACCTCCGTCCGGTTCGTCCGCTAAGAAAAGCAGGTTGGGGGATAGCCAAGAATTTTTGGAATGCTAAATAACTGCTTTGAAGATGTGGTTTATGGGACGGAATATATGTGTTTATATAGACTTTGGAAGGCAGAGCTTAAGATATACTTTAGCATGTAAGATGAAACGAGCCAAGTTTATTTACTTTTCTTGTTGCCATCATCTTTTGATGACAACTTTATATTGTATCTTCAGAGTTATTCTACTATAATATATAACTATATATATATATATATATATACATACAGTTCAACTAGAAGAAGATTTTTAATGGCCCAATATGCAACAACCTCATGCGTTATCACATCTTCTAGTTGGGACATGCTCTACCCGTTTGAGCTTAGTATACTTAAATCATTAAACTGTAATATTTTTTAGAGTATCCAAAAAATTGTTGAACATAAACTGTAATATTTTTGGCTAACAAATAAAAAAAAAATTGCAATATTTTTGGGAATCTCGTGGAACAAGACCCTAGAGACTCCACAACAGAAACGAGTAGTGAAGCTTTCAACGTAATGAAGAACATCAAAATTTTCTTCATGTTTAGTTTCTTTCCAATTCACTCGTTCACACAACCAAGAAATGAATAATGAAACAGCAAAATATCATTTTGCTGATAATGCACTTATTTATAGAGGTAAACTGAACTAGTGCATAAAAAAATAAAAAAATAATAAAAAAAATATTTCTGTCAGATTCTCTACTGTTTGTTAACTCAAATTTACGATAATCTATAGTCTATGTATAAACATATAATTTCCGTTAAGGTTCAAATGTATATGAGACATATCTCTTTCTTGAACTTCCTTTTTGTTCATTTGAGTTCTCTCCAATTATCTATCTGACAAGATTTAAATATCTTATAATCTTTTTTTTACTTCTTTTTTCATTTTTTATTTTTAGATTTATCAGGTAAATGAGAGTTGAAACAGGAATACAAGAATATTGCTCCTAAAATGTAAAAGTCGTTTCTCCAAACTTGTATTTGCTTTTTTCTTTTCTTTTCTTTTTTTCAAATTAGAAAAGTAATAATTGTGAAAACATAAAGAAAAATAAAAAAAGTCCATAAAAGAAAAAAGAAAGAGACATATTTAATAAACGAGATGGGATCCAGCTACAATCAAATCATTAGCTATGTGTTCGTTGGCAGCTTCTGAGGGGTGAAATGCATCCCAAAACACGTATTCGGTTGCATTGGAGCAGGTGCCAAGCGACAAGGCGTTGCATAAGATCGAGGTTTCAACCAAGCCTGTGCCGCAACAGCCATGTCTTGTTTCGGTAAAACCTATAAAGTAAAACAGACAATGTTTGAGAAGTAGATTAAATAACTCCAAGAAATTGAAATTAATAATAGATAAAAAAAAGACCACTTAAAATGACTCACCAGACTCACCGGGCCTTGTGATGAGTCCGTATAGTGTTTGATAAACATCAACAACGACCAAATTAAGACCAGGTAGCCCAATCTTCAGTTGTTCTGAAGTGGAATTCAATCTTTGATTGAATTCCATGGCATTGCGGTTTAGCCTCTCTACACACTCATCGCTGCCTAGCCCAAACAATGTTATTGCTGCCGGCAAGCAACCAATTGGCGGCAGAGTTGTTACACCAATCTTCCTTGCTCCCAGTTGATACAAATCCTATCACATACCATTAATTGTAATTTCCTAAACATATATCACACAAAAAATAATTTCTTATTAAGGTATGTTATTTCCTAAAATATCTGTTTAGACTTCAGAGAGAAACCTCAACGAAATTTGCATAATCTTGGATGAGCAGGTCAGAAAACTGATCCACGTTGTAGACAATGTGACTAGAGGATTGATGTAATAGTTTTGCACAAAATCGCTACTGCCAGTGCTGACGAGGTGGATTCCACGAGAAAATAGTGAGGTTGCATTTTCCTCTCCTATGATTTCGATTACCCTACCCCGGTACTCCTTATAATTTTCTAATTGCTCGGTTAGGGAAATAGCTTGCTGCAAAAACAACGGCATACGTATTACATGAGGAAAAAAGAATATGCATATACTCCATTAAAAATACTATTTTATAGTGTCAAATTTAATTAAACTCAAATGGTATGAATTTTAGAACTATTTTCTTCTTACAAACAACTGTGCCGTTGTGTCATGGTAACCAGAACCAGCTGAAGCAAAGTTTGCTCCTAGCAAGAGGTTTCTTCCTCCAACTTGTCCACTAAGGTACGCTGGTTGGGACGACGGAAATTGAAGGCCATTGGCTATGGTCAAATTGATAGACAAAAGATATTCCCGTTAAAGAATACATGCGTATGATGATATGGGAAACAAAAAAGAGCTAACAGGGATATAGGATTTGATCGCAATATTACCTATGAAATCGGTAGCGAGCTTTCCATTGCTAAACCTTCCCGTTGGCGTTTGATTGATGTAGTCTCTTCCGTAAGGAGGGAAGTTGGCCTTGATAATGGTGGGAAGCTCGTTGTTATTTCCAACATCGACAGTCGAGTCCCCAAATATGAACAACGCGGGAACACGATCAATTTGAGCATAAGAGAAGGGTAAAGAGTGAATCAAACAGAGAAGATAAAAGGAAGCCGCAAGCAACATTTGGAAATCCATTGTGGTTAATTTCTTTAGTTAGCTGCCTAGGAGTTTTGGACTT
>CM046363.1:4338358-4606670 GCA_025413025.1 Ficus hispida
TGTAGCAACATTTTAATAGTTTGAGGCATTCTTTTTTATAGCTGAAATGATCATAAATTATTAAAAAACGTTACTATAATAGTTTTTTTCATTAATTTTTTTTATGGAATCTGAATTTATCGTCACTTCTTGACCAAATTACAAGATATTTCGCTTAAAAATTAACGAAAAAGTCTACTGTAGCAAAATCTTAAAAGTTTAGGACATTCCAGCTTAAAAAAAAAATTCAAGGATCAAATTGTACATATCAAGAGTTTTAGGGGCTAAAATGAGCAATTTACCTTAAAAAAATTTTAAAAAAAATATTTTACAATATTTTAAATAGGATGTCTACAGGAAAATGTTCTATTAGTGATATATGTATTTATTTATGCTAATTTTAGCCCTAATTAATTCAACATGAGGGAATTTGTTTAGAAGGGAGAGAATATCCAGCTGCCATAAATAATGTGCCACTGTAAGGATATCAGTTCAGTAGGGGATGAAAACCATCGCAAAAATACGTATCCGATGCATTTAAACTGTCCCAATAAGCGATAAGGTATTGCATGGTACAGAGGTTTCGAACAAGCCTGTGCCGCAACAACCGCGTTTGTCTCCGTAATCCTGTTATACAGACAACGTTAGACAATTACAGTACTCAGAGACATGGACATTAGTTGAGATAGAAATGACTCACCAAATTCACTAGGCCTAGTGATTGGCTAGTTTAGATATTGGTAAGCATAAAAAAGAACACACAACTTCAGACTAGGAAGCCTCTAATCTTCAGCCATTCAAAGACGAATTCAGGTTTCTATTGAAGGCGAGCGCGTCACGATTTTGCCTCTCCATACACTCATTCTTGCCTAAACCCACAATGTTATGTCCGTGGCCTGCAGGGGCAGGCAGCCAAATTGGCGACAAAGTTGTGACGCGAACCTTCCTTGCTCCCATCCATACAAATACTATCTCATAATAGTAATGTCAATACATTTGTTTTTTTGTTTTTTTTGTTTTTTTTCCCCCCCTAAGATATCACATAATTCAATTTCCAATTAAGTCGTGTTATTTCCTAAAAATATCAGTTGAGATTTTGTGGGAGAAACCCCAATGAATTTGCATAGTTTTAAATGAGCATGTTGGAAATTGGTCCACCGTTTAGGGGCATTATTTACTAGAGGATTGAGTAATGTTATATTCAAAATCAGTACTATTTTCATATGCTGATGAGGTGGATTCCATGCTAAAAGGGTGAGGTAGAATTTTCCTCTCTAATATTTTGACTATCTTACTCCTTATCAATTACGTGATAGTGTAATTATGTAATATTTGATAAGAGGGATGAAAATTATAACAAAAGGAAGAATAAAAATACCTAAGCAAGGAAATCAATGAAAAGAAAGAGGAAGATTTTTCCTTATTGTTTGGTTGAATAGAGATAGATATCTACTACTTTTGTCTTTTTTTACACTAATACATATATATATATATATAAAAGATCACTAACCTTAATAAAAATAAATAAAAAAATAAAAAGATGAGTAATGATTACGATCATGACACAGTTGGTTTACACTAGGGCTATTCACAAGGACCCGCGAACCGAAACCGTCCAACAAACCAGTCGACGAAAACCGACGTTGTTGGTGTGAGGATGAAGACCGACGCCGGCGGTCAGTGTACCGAACTGACAGAGCAGTGGACGGCTCGGTGCTCGGTTTGGGGGTTGGATTTTCAGTTTCAAACGAGACCGACCGATGGGTTCCATCTGGGCATTTCCATGGATTCCAACAAGTCAGGGACATGGATCTCTCTCTCTCCCGATCTCTCTCATCTCTCTCGTTACTTCATCTAGATCTGAGAAAATCACGCCGTCGGACTTCGTCACTTTCAGTCACCGTTGGGTTTTTTGAAAACCGAAAGCCGATGTCGGAAACCGATACTGACGATCGATTCATCGACCGAGCTCTCTGTTTCTCGGTTCGGTGCTTGTTTCTCTATCCCTGAAACTCATGTCGTCGGTCGGTGAACTGAAACCGGCGATTTGGTCGGTTGCCGATGGGTGTTCAACCATATTTTATAAATCATTTGAACTTGGACTTGGAAGGATTAAAAAATGGTGGGTCTCATAAATTTTAAAATTTCCTTCCTTTCCAATTTCCTCTTTACCAAACAACTCCAAATTCCTTTATCTTCTCCAAAATGATCACTCCTTCAATTTCATTCTTATTCATTTTCTCTACCAAACATAGGATAAGTTTGAAGTTCTTTTTCGTCAGAAGAAGAAGAGGAAGAAGGAAAAAAAAACATAGGCTAAGTTCTTTTAGTAATTCTTTTATTTCTTGAAAGAAGTAGATATTTGGCATTAAGATATCAAATTTAAATTTAAACTCTTATGTGATTTTATTTTTAGCTTTCTTGATGTGATTTTCATAAAACAAATATATATATATATATATGTATATTTGTTGATAAACTAGGAAGATATATAAATCGATCATAGTTGGGGTATTTAGTTACCTTTGGCAAGTCACCCCCTAAACTTTACATGTGGGTTTCTAAAAGAGCATTTGCATAAACAGTCACATGTACGTGAGACGCACATATGCTCATTACCGTGAGAAATTTAACAGCCGATACTCAAATGTGGCTGATTGCAACAGTTAAGCGAGTTTGAGGGATTGATCGTCAAAAATTAAAAGTTTAAGGGGTGACTTGCCAAAGTTCCACAAATTCAGGGGGTAAGAGTGCTAAATTCCCATCATAGATGCTATGAATGGGGTGCATCTTGCTTTTAAGATTGATCTTATACAGTGCAAGTCATTTCGAAAAACGTACAGAAGATCAATTAATGAACAATAAAAATGAAGAAAATGAAAGTAAACTATTATATGAACCACAAAAAAAGAAAGACACCCTAATCAAATGGTGACCAAATTAGAGTCACTCTTCCCTAAACAAAATATAAAACGGCGAATGATTATAATTACAATTATATAAAATGAAGAAGAACAAAAGTATCCTAAAGAAGAGAGACTAGCGAGACTAGTGGCGGTTGATGCAAAAGTCATAGCATTGGTTGGCCATATCACTCCAATCTCGGGGACTGCATTTGTCATGGACTTCAATGATGAGGGAACAACAGGAGGCGTTGATAGGTATTTTGTGATCATAGTAGGCTTCTATCTGCTCGTGGCACGGCACGTAAAGACGGGAAATATCGGGACAGTTTTCATTGTTACGATAAGGTGGTGGTGGAGTTTCTGAGCCCTTAGGCGGCAGTATCGGTGGCAAAGGTGGTGGCGGTTGATTTTCTGAGACCTTAGGCGGCAATGTTGGTGGCGATGGCGGTGGAGTTGTTATATCACCGCCTTTATTCGAGGGTGGTGTCGGCGATGGTGGAGTGGTCGTACTACCCTGATGGTTGATGCAAAAGTCATAGCATTGGTTGGCCATATCACTCCAATCTCGGGGACTGCATTTGTCATGAACTTCAATGATGAGGGAACAACAGGAGGCATTGATAGGTATTTTGTGATCATAGTAGGCTTCTATCTGCTCGTGGCACGGCACGTAAAGACGGGAAATATCGGGACAGTTTTCATTGTTACGATAAGGTGGTGGTGGAGTTTCTGAGCCCTTAGGCGGCAGTATCGGTGGCAAAGGTGGTGGCGGTTGATTTCTGAGACCTTAGGCGGCAATGTTGGTGGCGATGGCGGTGGAGTTGCTATATCACCGCCTTTATTCGAGGGTGGTGTCGGCGATGGTGGAGTGGTCGTACTACCCTGATGGTTGATGCAAAAGTCATAGCATTGGTTGGCCATATCACTCCAATCTCGGGGACTGCATTTGTCATGAACTTCAATGATGAGGGAACAACAGGAGGCGTTGATAGGTATTTTGTGATCATAGTAGGCTTCTATCTGCTCGTGGCACGGCACGTAAAGACGGGAAATATCGGGACAGTTTTCATTGTTACGATAAGGTGGTGGTGGAGTTTCTGAGCCCTTAGGCGGCAGTATCGGTGGCAAAGGTGGTGGCGGTTGATTTTCTGAGACCTTAGGCGGCAATGTTGGTGGCGATGGCGGTGGAGTTGCTATATCACCGCCTTTATTCGAGGGTGGTGTCGGCGATGGTGGAGTGGTCGTACTACCCTGATGGTTGATGCAAAAGTCATAGCATTGGTTGGCCATATCACTCCAATCTCGGGGACTGCATTTGTCATGAACTTCAATGATGAGGGAACAACAGGAGGCGTTGATAGGTATTTTGTGATCATAGTAGGCTTCTATCTGCTCGTGGCACGGCACGTAAAGACGGGAAATATCGGGACAGTTTTCATTGTTACGATAAGGTGGTGGTGGAGTTTCTGAGCCCTTAGGCGGCAGTATCGGTGGCAAAGGTGGTGGCGGTTGATTTTCTGAGACCTTAGGCGGCAATGTTGGTGGCGATGGCGGTGGAGTTGCTATATCACCGCCTTTATTCGAGGGTGGTGTCGGCGATGGTGGAGTGGTCGTACTACCCTGATGGTTGATGCAAAAGTCATAGCATTGGTTGGCCATATCACTCCAATCTCGGGGACTGCATTTGTCATGAACTTCAATGATGAGGGAACAACAGGAGGCGTTGATAGGTATTTTGTGATCATAGTAGGCTTCTATCTGCTCGTGGCACGGCACGTAAAGACGGGAAATATCGGGACAGTTTTCATTGTTACGATAAGGTGGTGGTGGAGTTTCTGAGCCCTTAGGCGGCAGTATCGGTGGCAAAGGTGGTGGCGGTTGATTTTCTGAGACCTTAGGCGGCAATGTTGGTGGCGATGGCGGTGGAGTTGCTATATCACCGCCTTTATTCGAGGGTGGTGTCGGCGATGGTGGAGTGGTCGTACTACCCTGATGGTTGATGCAAAAGTCATAGCATTGGTTGGCCATATCACTCCAATCTCGGGGACTGCATTTGTCATGGACTTCAATGATGAGGGAACAACAGGAGGCATTGATAGGTATTTTGTGATCATAGTAGGCCTCTATCTGCTCGTGGCACGGCACGTAAAGACGGGAAATATCGGGACAGTTTTCATTGTTACGATAAGGTGGTGGAGTTGCTCTGTCACCGCCCTTATTCGGGGCGGTGTTGGCGGTGGGGGTGGCGGAATTTCTTGATTTGCTATGCAACTCTTCTGGCTTTCAAGCAACCACCAAGGCCAGAGTAATTTAGGACAATAGTTGGAGACGCCGTCTATTGTGTTACAACAATAGTAGCCAATAGGACGTTTCAGACCGACGAAGCCGAATAGCTCACCGACGCATGGCGTAAGACGGAAGAGCAGATTCGGACAACTCTGTTGAGATTCCACAGTAGAAATCAGAAGTGATCCGTTCAATGTGACGAACAACAACAACAAAATCGAAAATTTCTTCATCTTATGCCCTACCTAGCCACTTTTCAATTATATGATGAATAATGAGATAGGGAGATGTTGTTTTGCTGCTGTTGCATTTATATATATATTGTGATAATATTGAATTTCAACTTTTTTTTTTCTCCCCAATTAGATCCTCCCCTGGTTTTTCACAGTAAAATTTCCAATTAATTTCAAGTCAAAATTCAAATGATATTCTATATGTATTAATATATGTTTCAAAATATCTACTTTTGTGCTTTTGTTATAAAGGATTCTTTAATTTTTTAATTTTTGTTGAGTAATCAATTTGTTGTGCATTTTGTAATTGTCTTCAAAAGTATTTGAAATCTTCGTACTCCAGAATATTTTTATTTTTATTCTTTACTCTTAACTTATTTTATTTTATTTTAGTTATCCGAGACGTATAATTAGTACTATCTATCTGATAAGATACACATTATAATTTTTTCTTTCTTTCTTTTTTTTTCCTGTGATTTTTGAATCCTAAAATAGAGAAAAATGGACACCACCTTCTTGGAATATGGTTGAACCAAAGCTATTTAAATTTTAAAGTTGAAAATGTTTGAATAATTTCTTCAAAGCTATTATTTTCTTTTTCTGCAAGCCATAACAAATTTTCGATAAGGTTTAAATTCGAAATTCCAATGATATATTCTATACATAAATATCTAAACTCTATTAAATTAAATGGTTATAACCGGTCGTTTGAACTTTTACCTTTTGTTAAATAATCAATTTGTTGCAAAATTTGGAGTTGGGTTCAAATGTATATACAAATATCTGTCCTCACGAAATCTTTTTTCTTTTTCATTTTAGTTATCGGAAGCTTACAACCAATATCTATCTGACGAGATCCAATAATCTTATATTTATGTTTTCACTGTTTTTTTTATCCCTTCAGTTTTTGCAATTCAAAATAGAGAGGAAAAAAAAAAAAAAAAAAAGAAGAGCACTTTCTTGGAAGGGCAACGAATGTAGATGATTAGTAAAATATCATGTTTTGTATTTCAAATCGAAGATTGAATTTCAAAGTTTGCTCCAATCAGGAGGTTTCTTCCTCCGGTTCGTCCACTAAGAAAAGCAGGTTGGGGGATAGCCAAAAATTTTTGGAATGCTCAATAACTGCTTTGAAGATGTGGTTTATGGGACGGAATATATGTGTTTATATAGCCTTTGGAAGGCAGAGCTTAAGATATACTTTAGCATGTTAGATGAAATGAGCGAAGTTTATTTACTTTTCTTGTTGCCATCATCTTTTGATGACAACTTTATATTGTATCTTCAGAGTTATTCTACTATAATTAATATATAACTATATATATATATATATATATTTACATACAGTTCAACTAGAAGAAGATTTTTAATGGCCCAATATGCAACAAACTCATGCGTTATCACATCTTCTAGTTGGGACATGCTCTACCCGTTTGAGCTTAGTATACTTAAATCATTAAACTGTAATATTTTTTAGAGTATCCAAAAAATTGTTGAACGTAAACTGTAATATTTTTGGCTAACAAATAAAAAAAAAAATTGCAATATTTTTGGGAATCTCGTGGAACAAGACCCTAGAGACTCCACAACAGAAACGAGTAGTGAAGCTTTCAACGTAATGAAGAACATCAAAATTTTCTTCATCTTTAGTTTCTTTCCAATTCACTCGTTCACACAACCAAGAAATGAATAATGAAACAGCAAAAATTTAAAAAAATAATAAAAAAAATATTTCTGTCAGATTCTCTACTGTTTGTTAACTCAAATTTTCGATAATCTATAGTCTATGTATAAACATATAATTTCCGTTAAGGTTCAAATGTATATGAGACATATCTCTTTCTTGAACTTCCTTTTTGTTCATTTTAGTTCTCTCCAATTATCTATCTGACAAGATTTAAATATCTTATAATCTTTTTTTTACTACTTTTTTCATTTTTTATTTTTAGATTTATCAGGTAAATGAGAGTTGAAACAGGAATACAAGAATATTGCTCCTAAAATGTAAAAGTCGTTTCTCCAAACTTTTATTTGCTTTCTTTTTTTTTTTTTTTTCTTTTTTTCAAATTAGAAAAGTAATAATTGTGAAAACATAAAGAAAAATAAAAAAGTCCATAAAAGAAAAAAGAAAGAGACATCTTTAATAAACGAGATGGGATCCAGCTACAATCAAATCATTAGCTATGTGTTCGTTGGCAGCTTCTGAGGGATGAAATGCATCCCAAAACACGTATTCGGTTGCATTGGAGCAGGTGCCAAGAGACAAGGCGTTGCATAAGATCGAGGTTTCAACCAAACCTGTGCCGCAACAGCCATGTCTTGTTTCGGTAAAACCTATAAAGTAAAACAGACAATGTTTGAGAAGTAGATTAAATAACTCCAAGAAATTGAAATTAATAAATAGATAAAAAAAAGACCACTTAAAATGACTCACCAGACTCACCGGGCCTTGTGATGAGTCCGTATAGTGTTTGATAAACATCAACAACGACCAAATTAAGACCAGGTAGCCCAATCTTCAGTTGTTCTGAAGTGGAATTCAATCTTTGATTGAATTCCATGGCATTGCGGTTTAGCCTCTCTACACACTCATCGCTGCCTAGCCCAAACAATGTTATTGCTGCCGGCAAGCAACCAATTGGCGGCAGAGTTGTTACACCAATCTTCCTTGCTCCCAGTTGATACAAATCCTATCACATACCATTAATTGTAATTTCCTAAACATATATCACACAAAAAAATAATTTCTTATTAAGGTATGTTATTTCCTAAGGTGTTTGATAAACATCAACAACGACCAAAAAAATAAAATTTGATCGCCGTTTGGTATGTTCAGAACCAATTTTCAGGGACCAAATTAATTTGGTCCCAGAAGGAGACGTACGAGGACTAAAAATTTGGTCTCCATAAGTCTCATTCTACCACCAAATAAAATTTAGTTGCTGTTTGGTATGTTCAGAATCAATTTTCAGGGACCAAATTAATTGGTCCCGGAAGGAGACATACGGCGACCAAAAATTTGGTCTCTGTAAGTCTTCTTCCGCCACCAAATAAAATTTGATCACCGTTTGGTATCTTCAGAACTAATTTTCGGGGACCAAATTTTGGTGTCCAAAAATGCTTTTCCGCCACCAAATATCTTTTGGTCGTCGTTTGTCTTCTGCGGGAATGGAATTTTTTTGTTTTGCGCTCAACCATTTGTGACCAAAAAATAATTTGGTCTCTAAATGTCACCTACGGTGATCAAATTTTGGTCGCTGAAGGATCTGACTTTTGGGGACCAAAATTTGGTCACCGAAACTACTCTTAAGGTACCAAATTTTATTTGGTCGCGGAATATCTGGTCGCTAAAAGTTCAAATTCTTGTAGTTCGTAATCTTTATTCTTACTTACAGAGTGCATGGCACAAGTACATGATGTGGCTTGGAAAAGTTTTTTGTTAAGCCAATTCAGTTTAGAGTGGTGCCCAATAATTTTTGAAGTCTTTTTCTTTTGGCGAGTAATAGATTTTTGTGTGAACTGCGTATTTACGATATTGCAACTAAGGGACATTTAGAACAATGGTTGAAGTTAGAAGACTGAATATTGGTTTGAAAATATGTGTTTTATTGAAGCTAGAACTGAAAATAAATTGTGATAGAATAAAATAGCATATAAGCATGAAATGTGTTCGGGAAAAAAAAACGTAATATGGTTTTTATTTCGTTTCGTTTCTCTCATTATTGTGAGAGATAAAAAAATTCATATCATTTCGACTTGATCCATAAGAATTTTATGGACTTTAAACTTTGAATTTCCTAAAAAAGAAAGAGAAAAGAGATGTGTGGATTTAGGAGTTTTTAAAACAAGCCTAGAAATTTTAGAATGGAAATAATATTCCAAATAGTTCCTAAGTTTTCATTTTAAAAAAATGCCCATCAAAATATTAAACCTAGAAGATAAAAGTAATTTAAAATTTGATAAAATTTTGAGTTTTTTTTAAGGAATTATCAAGTACTAAATGTAACGTCCCTTAAACTAGCAGGTCAATCTTGAACTAATTAATTAATAGCTAGATTCAAAGACATTGCATCTATAAATGTACATTATTTTAAATAAAAATTATACAATAAAATAAAATTAAATAACTTTCTAAATAACTTTTAAGTTTGTCATGGGAGTTCGGTTTCTCGTACTCAGTCAAGCTCTTATGATCTAAAAAAGAAAACCTTCATCTAAAGAAACTAAATAAGTCAAATCTCAATAGACAGAAACATATACACGTGAATGTAATCATGTGTAAAATCCTAGACATTCCCTTGTACCTATTTTCAGTCACATTAAACATTCAGTCAAAATTGTCCTGGACCCATCAAGTATAATCTTGTTTAGTACCCAATAAGTCGTGTGTTTCATGAAATTTGTTCCTTTTTTTCGTCATAGTAGCTATCCTTTATTGAAACCTCGTGTCCTAAGGGGATATCGTCACTAATATTTGGGTACTAAGCCATGCTTCACACTTACTTTCAAAATAGAAATCTAAGGGTACATTCTGCAAGAGTTGTAGACACACGAAATCATACACTACATAATAAAAACGCAATATATCACAAAAATTCATGATAATGCATTTCTATCATGAAATTCCATTCATAAATAGATCAAATAAATCCTAATAACTTAATTTTTGTTACAAACTTAACTCATATGGCATAAAATATACAAACATTTTTCAGTCTTTGAATTGCTAAGATAAACTATCTCTATATAAAAATAGATACTCATTACAATCTCATTTAAAACAAAGTACCCAACTTTATCTCTTAGATTGCGCACCTTTATTTTGACTACTATCTTAGAATTATATATTTTTGCATATGCTCTGCATACGTTAAAGATTGATCAATACTAATAGCCCTTGTGCTTTTATTTACTTGTGTAATTCTTGCA
Source organism: Ficus hispida (assembly GCA_025413025.1). NCBI lineage: Eukaryota > Viridiplantae > Streptophyta > Magnoliopsida > Rosales > Moraceae > Ficus > Ficus hispida. The sequence goes on from CM046363.1 coordinate 4,348,692, forward strand.
CAACCAGTGATTGACATAATCTTATGCCCTACCTTGCCACTTTTCAATAAATGATGAATAATGAGATAGTGAAATGTTGTTTTGCTGCAGTGGCATTTATATAATGTGATAAAATTGAATTTCAACTTTTTTTTTTTTTTTCCAATTAGATCCCCAATTAGATCCTCCCCTGGTTTTTCACAGAAAAATTTCCAATTATTTTCAAGTCAAAATTCAAATGATATATAATATCTATTAATATTTGTTTCAAAATATCTACTTTTGTGCTTTTGTTATAACGGATTCTTTTATTTTTTAATTTTTTGTTGAGTAATCAGTTTGTTGTGCATTTTGTAATTGTCTTCAAAAGTATATGAGAAATCTTTGGACTCCAGAAATCTTTTTTTTTTCCTCTTAATTTATTTTATTTTATTTTAGTTATCCGAGACGTATAACTAGTACTACCTATCTGATAAGATACACATTATAATTTTTTATATATTTTTTTCCTGTGATTTTTTAATACTAAAATAGGGAAAAAGGAAACCACTTTCTTGGAATATATTGAACCAATACTATTTAAATTTGAAAGTTGAAAATATTCGAAATTCAATCTTCGATTTGAAATACAAAACATGATATTTTACTAATCATCTACATTCGTTGCCCTTCCAAGAAAGTGCTCTTCATTTTTTTTTCCTCTCTATTTTGAAATGCCAAAACTGAAGGGATAAAAAAAAAAAGTGAAACAATGAAAACATAAATATAAGATTATTGGATCTTGTCAGATAGATATTGGTTATAAGCTTCCGATAACTAAAATGAAAAAGAAAAAAAGATTTCGGGAGGACAGATATTTGTATATACATTTGAACCCAACTCCAAATTTTGCAACAAATTGATTATTTAACAAAAGGTAAAAGTTCAAACGACCGGTTATAACCATTTAATTTAATAGAAATTAGATATTTATATGTAGAATATATCATTGGAATTTCGAATTTAAACCTCATCGAAAATTTGTTATGGATTGCAGAAAAAGAAAATAATAAGTTTGCTCCAATCAGGAGTTTCTTCCGCCGGTTCGTCCGCTAAGAAATGCAGGTTGGGGGATAGCCAAGAATTTTTGGAATGCTCAATAACTGCTTTGAAGATGTGGTTTATGGGACGAAATATATGTGTTTATATAGCCTTTGAAAGGCAGAGCTTAAGATATACTTTAGCATGTTAGATGAAACGAGCCAATTAGTTTATTTACTTTTCTTGTTGCCATCATCTTTTGATGACAACTTTATATTGTATCTTCAGAGTTATTCTACTATAATATATAACTATATATATATATATATATATATATATATTTACATACAGTTCAACTAGAGGAAGATTTTTAATGGCCCAATATGCAACAAACTCATGCGTTATCACATCTTCTAGTTGGGACATGCTCTACCCGTTTGAGCTTAATATACTTAAATCATTAAACTGTAATATTTTTAGAGTATCCAAAAAATTGTTGAACATAAACTGTAATATTTTTGGCTAACAAATAAAAAAAATTGCAATATTTTTGGGAAATCTCGTGGAACAAGACCCTAGAGACTCCACAACAGAAACGAGTAGTGAAGCTTTCAACGTAATGAAGAACATCAAAATTTTCTTCATCTTTAGTTTCTTTCCAATTCACTCGTTCACACAACCAAGAAATGAATAATGAAACAGCAAAAATTTAAAAAAATAATAAAAAAAATATTTCTGTCAGATTCTCTACTGTTTGTTAACTCAAATTTTCGATAATCTATAGTCTATGTAGAAACATATAATATCCGTTAAGGTTCAAATGTATATGAGACATATCTCTTTCTTGAACTTCCTTTTTGTTCATTTTAGTTCTCTCCAATTATCTATCTGACAAGATTTAAATACCTTATAATCTTTTTTTTACTTCTTTTTTCATTTTTTATTTTTAGATTTATCAGGTAAATGAGAGTTGAAACAGGAATACAAGAATATTGCTCCTAAAATGTAAAAGTCGTTTCTCCAAACTTGTATTTGCTTTTTTCTTTTCTTTTTTTTTTTTTTTCAAATTAGAAAAGTAATAATTGTGAAAACATAAAGAAAAATAAAAAAAGTCCATAAAAGAAAAAAGAAAGAGACATATTTAATAAACGAGATGGTATCCAGCAACAATCAAATCATTAGCTATGTGTTCGTTGGCGGCTTCTGAGGGATGAAATGCATCCCAAAACACGTATTCGGTTGCATTGGAGCAGGTGCCAAGCGACAAGGCGTTGCATAAGATCGAGGTTTCAACCAAGCCTGTGCCGCAACAGCCATGTCTTGTTTCGGTAAAACCTATAAAGTAAAACAGACAATGTTTGAGAAGTAGATTAAATAACTCCAAGAAATTGAAATTAATAAATAGATAAAAAAAAGACCACTTAAAATGACTCACCAGACTCACCGGGCCTTGTGATGAGTCCGTATAGTGTTTGATAAACATCAACAACGACCAAATTAAGACCAGGTAGCCCAATCTTCAGTTGTTCTGAAGTGGAATTCAATCTTTGATTGAATTCCATGGCATTGCGGTTTAGCCTCTCTACACACTCATCGCTGCCTAGCCCAAACAATGTTATTGCTGCCGGCAAGCAACCAATTGGCGGCAGAGTTGTTACACCAATCTTCCTTGCTCCCAGTTGATACAAATCCTATCACATACCATTAATTGTAATTTCCTAAACATATATCACACAAAAAAATAATTTCTTATTAATGTATGTTATTTCCTAAGGTGTTTGATAAACATCAACAACGACCAAAAAAATAAAATTTGGTCGCCGTTTGGTATGTTCAGAACCAATTTTCAGGGACCAAATTAATTTGGTCCCAGAAGGAGACGTACGAGGACTAAAAATTTGGTCTCCATAAGTCTCATTCTACCACCAAATAAAATTTGGTTGCCGTTTGGTATGTTCAGAATCAATTTTCAGGGACCAAATTAATTTGGTCCTGGAAGGAGACATACGGCGACCAAAAATTTGGCCTCCGTAAGTCTTCTTCCGCCACCAAATAAAATATGATCACCGTTTGGTATCTTCAGAACTAATTTTCGGAGACTAAATTAAATTTGATCCTGAAAGGAGACTTACGAGGACCAAATTTTGGTGCCCAAAAATGCTTTTCCGCCACCAAATATCTTTTGGTCGCCCTTTGTCTTCCGCGGGAATGGAATTTTTTTGTTTTGCGCTCAACCATTTGTGACCAAAAAATAATTTGGTCTCTAAATGTCACCTACGGTGACCAAATTTTGGTCGCTGAAGGCTCTGACTTTTGGGGACCAAAATTTGATCACCGAAACTACTCTTCAGGTACCAAATTTTATTTGGTCGCGGAATGTCTGGTCGCTAAAAGTTCAAATTCTTGTAGTTCGTAATCTTTATTCTTACTTACAGAGTGCATGGCACAAGTACATGATGTGGCTTGGAAAAGTTTTTGTTAAGCCAATTCAGTTTAGAGTGGTGCCCAATAATTTTTGAAGTCTTTTTCTTTGGCGAGTAATAGATTTTTGTGTGAACTGCGTATTTACGATATTGCAACTAAGGGACATTTAGAACAATGGTTGAAGTTAGAAAGACTGAATATTGGTTTGAAAATATGTGTTTTATTGAAGCTCGAACTGAAAATAAATTGTGATAGAATAAAATAGCATAAAAGTATGAAATGTGTTCAGGAAAAAAAAACGCAATATGGTTTTTATTTCGTTTCGTTTCTCTCATTATTATGAGAGATAAAAAAATTCATATCATTTCGACTTGATCAATAAGAATTTTATGGACTTTAAACTTTGAATTTCCTAAAAAAGAAAGAGAAAAGAGGTGTGGATTTAGGAGTTTTTAAAACAAGCCTAGAAATTTTAGAATGGAAATAATATTCCAAATAGTTCCTAAGTTTTCATTTTAAAAAAATGCCCATCAAAATATTAAACCTAGAAGATAAAAGTAATTTAAAATTTGATAAAATTTTGAGTTTTTTTAAGGAATTATCAAGTACTAAATGTAACGTCCCTTAAACTAGCAGGTCAATCTTGAACTAATTAATTAATAGCTAGATTCAAAGACATTGCATCTATAAATGTACATTATTTTAAATAAAAATTATACAATAAAATAAAATAAAATAACTTTCTAAATAACTTTTAAGTTTGTCATGGGAGTTCGGTTTCTCGTACTCAGTCAAGCTCTGATGATCTAAAAAAGAAAACCTTCATCTAAAGAAACTAAATAAGTCAAATCTCAATAGACAGAAACATATACACGTGAATGTAATCATGTGTAAAATCCTAGACATTCCCTTGTACCTATTTTCAGTCACATTAAACATTCAGTTAAAATTGTCCTGGACCCATCAAGTATAATCTTGTTTAGTACCCAATAAGTCGTGTGTTTCATGAAATTTGTTCCTTTTTTTCGTCATAGTAGCTATCCTTTATTGAAACCTCGTGTCCTAAGGGGATATCGTCACTAATATTTGGGTACTAAGCCATGCTTCACACTTACTTTCAAAATAGAAATCTAAGGGTACATTCTGCAAGAGTTGTAGACACACGAAATCATACACTACATAATAAAAACGCAATATATCACAAAAATTCATGATAATGCATTTCTATCATGAAATTCCATTCATAAATAGATCAAATAAATCCTAATAACTTAATTTTTGTTACAAACTTAACTCATATGGCATAAAATATACAAACATTTTTCAGTCTTTGAATTGCTAAGATAAACTATCTCTATATAAAAATAGATACTCATTACAATCTCATTTAAAACAAAGTACCCAACTTTATCTCTTAGATGACGCACCTTTATTTTGACTACTATCTTAGAATTATATATTTTTGCATATGCTCTGCATACGTTAAAGATTGATCAATACTATAATAGCCCTTGTGCTTTTATTTACTTGTGTAATTCTTGCACAACCAGTGATTGACATAATCTTTCTATTGTGCAAAAATGTGTTTGGTACAAATCCTATCACACTCCTTTAGGGGTTTCTAATTATAATCCTTCTAATTCTTCTTTTAGTTAGTTCATCTAAGATTTTGCTCCAAAAATATTGGCATATTATTGTAAAATTTTAAGTTCAAATTCTTGATGTGATTTCCTTAAAATAAATGTTGGCTTGTTAGGAACTTACTATTTTTTATTTTACAAAAAATGAAGCATATACAAATAAATGGACAATAGTTGTTAGGAAAAGGTGTTATCTAAATGCTAATATTAATTACTATATCTATCTGGCAAGATTTAGTTATCTTATAACTCTTTTACTTCTTTTCTCATTTTTGAATTTCAAAATAGAGAAAAAGAGAGGAGCATTTTCTTGGAAGGGCAACTAGTGTAGATGATTCGTGACATATCATTTTATGTCTTTCAAATTTCCGTACATGAGACTTGGGACTGGAGTACAAGAATGCTCCTGAGATTTAGATCTTGTATCTTGCCAAAGTTCCACAAGTTCTGGGGTAAGAGTGCTAAATACCCATCATAGTTGCTATGAATGGGGTGCATCTTGCTTTTAAGATTGATCTTATACAGTGCAAGTCATTTCGAAAAACGTACAGAAAGATCAATTAATGAAGAATAAAAATGAAGAAAATGAAAGTAAAAACTAATAACTATTATATGAACCACAAAAAAAAAAAAAAAAGAAAGACACCCTAATTTAATGGTGACCAAATTAGAGCCACTCTTCCCTAAACAAAATATAAAATGAAGAAGAACAAAATTAACCTAAAGCAGAGAGACTAGCGAGACTAGTGGCGGTTGATGCAAAAGTCATAGCATTGGTTTGCCGTATCACTCCAATTTCGGGGACTGCATTTGTCATGAACTTCGATAATGAGAGAACAACAGGACGAGCTGATTGGTATTTTATGATAATAGTAGCCGTCTATCTCCTCATGGCACGGCACGTAAAGGCGGGAAATGTCGGGACAGCTTTAGTTATTACGATAAGGTGGTGGTCGAGTTTCTGAGGCCTTAGGCGGCAGTATCGCTGGCGATGGTGGTGGCGGTTGATTTTCTGAGACCTTAGGCGGTAGTGTTGGTAGCGATGGCGGCGGAGTTGCTATATCGCCACCTTTATTCGAGGGCGGTGTCGGCGATGGAGTGGTCGTACTACCCTGACGGTTGATGCAAAATTCATAGCATTGGTTGGCCATATCACTCCAATCTAGGGGACTGCATTTGTCATGGACTTCAATGATGAGGGAACAACAGGAAGCGTTGATAGGTATTTTGTGATCATAGTAGGCCTCTATCTGCTTATGGCACGGCACGTAAAGACGGGTAATATAACAGTTTTCATTGTTACGATAAGGTGGTGGAGTTGCTCTATCACCGCCCTTGTTCGCGGGCGGTGTTGGCGGTGAGGGTGGTGGAGTTGCTCTATCACCGCCCTTGTTCGCGGGCGGTGTTGGCGGTGAGGGTGGTGGAATTGCTCGATTTGCTATGCAACTCTTCTCGCTTTCCACCAACCACCAAGGCCAGAGTAATTTAGGACAATAGTTGGAGACGCCGTCTATTGTGTTACAACAATAGTAGCCAATAGGACGTTTCAGACCGACGAAGCCGAATAGCTCACCGACGCATGGCGTAAGACGGATGAGCAGATTCGGACAACTCTGTTGAGATTCCACAGTAGAAATCAGAAGTGAACCATTCAATGTGACGAACAACACCAACAAAATCGAAATTTTCTTCATCTTATGCCCTACCTTGCCACTTTTCAATAAATGATGAATAATGAGATAGTGAAATGTTGTTTTGCTGCTGTGGCATTTATATAATGTGATAAAATTGAATTTCAACTTTTTTTTTTTTTTTTTCCAATTAGATCCCCAATTAGATCCTCCCCTGGTTTTTCACAGAAAAATTTCCAATTATTTTCAAGTCAAAATTCAAATGATATATAATATCTATTAATATTTGTTTCAAAATATCTACTTTTGTGCTTTTGTTATAACGGATTCTTTTATTTTTTAATTTTTTGTTGAGTAATCAGTTTGTTGTGCATTTTGTAATTGTCTTCAAAAGTATATGAGAAATCTTTGGACTCCAGAAATCTTTTTTTTTTCCTCTTAATTTATTTTATTTTATTTTAGTTATCCGAGACGTATAACTAGTACTACCTATCTGATAAGATACACATTATAATTTTTTTATATATTTTTTTCCTGTGATTTTTTAATACTAAAATAGGGAAAAAAGGAAACCACTTTCTTGGAATATATTGAACCAATACTATTTAAATTTGAAAGTTGAAAATATTCGAAATTCAATCTTCGATTTGAAATACAAAACATGATATTTTACTAATCATCTACATTCGTTGCCCTTCAAGAAAGTGCTCTTCATTTTTTTTTCCTCTCTATTTTGAAATGCCAAAACTGAAGGGATAAAAAAAAAAAGTGAAACAATGAAAACATAAATATAAGATTATTGGATCTTGTCAGATAGATATTGGTTATAAGCTTCCGATAACTAAAATGAAAAAGAAAAAAAGATTTCGGGAGGACAGATATTTGTATATACATTTGAACCCAACTCCAAATTTTGCAACAAATTGATTATTTAACAAAAGGTAAAAGTTCAAACGACCGGTTATAACCATTTAATTTAATAGAAATTAGATATTTATATGTAGAATATATCATTGGAATTTCGAATTTAAACCTCATCGAAAATTTGTTATGGATTGCAGAAAAAGAAAATAATAAGTTTGCTCCAATCAGGAGGTTTCTTCCGCCGGTTCGTCCGCTAAGAAATGCAGGTTGGGGGATAGCCAAGAATTTTTGGAATGCTCAATAACTGCTTTGAAGATGTGGTTTATGGGACGAAATATATGTGTTTATATAGCCTTTGAAAGGCAGAGCTTAAGATATACTTTAGCATGTTAGATGAAACGAGCCAATTAGTTTATTTACTTTTCTTGTTGCCATCATCTTTTGATGACAACTTTATATTGTATCTTCAGAGTTATTCTACTATAATATATAACTATATATATATATATATATATATATTTACATACAGTTCAACTAGAGGAAGATTTTTAATGGCCCAATATGCAACAAACTCATGCGTTATCACATCTTCTAGTTGGGACATGCTCTACCCGTTTGAGCTTAATATACTTAAATCATTAAACTGTAATATTTTTTAGAGTATCCAAAAAATTGTTGAACATAAACTGTAATATTTTTGGCTAACAAATAAAAAAAATTGCAATATTTTTGGGAAATCTCGTGGAACAAGACCCTAGAGACTCCACAACAGAAACGAGTAGTGAAGCTTTCAACGTAATGAAGAACATCAAAATTTTCTTCATCTTTAGTTTCTTTCCAATTCACTCGTTCACACAACCAAGAAATGAATAATGAAACAGCAAAAATTTAAAAAAATAATAAAAAAAATATTTCTGTCAGATTCTCTACTGTTTGTTAACTCAAATTTTCGATAATCTATAGTCTATGTATAAACATATAATATCCGTTAAGGTTCAAATGTATATGAGACATATCTCTTTCTTGAACTTCCTTTTTGTTCATTTGAGTTCTCTCCAATTATCTATCTGACAAGATTTAAATATCTTATAATCTTTTTTTACTACTTTTTTCATTTTTTATTTTTAGATTTATCAGGTAAATGAGAGTTGAAACAGGAATACAAGAATATTGCTCCTAAAATGTAAAAGTCGTTTCTCCAAACTTTTATTTGCTTTCTTTTTTTTTTTTTTTCTTTTTTTCAAATTAGAAAAGTAATAATTGTGAAAACATAAAGAAAAATAAAAAAGTCCATAAAAGAAAAAAGAAAGAGACATCTTTAATAAACGAGATGGGATCCAGCTACAATCAATCATTAGCTATGTGTTCGTTGGCAGCTTCTGAGGGATGAAATGCATCCCAAAACACGTATTCGGTTGCATTGGAGCAGGTGCCAAGAGACAAGGCGTTGCATAAGATCGAGGTTTCAACCAAACCTGTGCCGCAACAGCCATGTCTTGTTTCGGTAAAACCTATAAAGTAAAACAGACAATGTTTGAGAAGTAGATTAAATAACTCCAAGAAATTGAAATTAATAAATAGATAAAAAAAAGACCACTTAAAATGACTCACCAGACTCACCGGGCCTTGTGATGAGTCCGTATAGTGTTTGATAAACATCAACAACGACCAAATTAAGACCAGGTAGCCCAATCTTCAGTTGTTCTGAAGTGGAATTCAATCTTTGATTGAATTCCATGGCATTGCGGTTTAGCCTCTCTACACACTCATCGCTGCCTAGCCCAAACAATGTTATTGCTGCCGGCAAGCAACCAATTGGCGGCAGAGTTGTTACACCAATCTTCCTTGCTCCCAGTTGATACAAATCCTATCACATACCATTAATTGTAATTTCCTAAACATATATCACACAAAAAAATAATTTCTTATTAAGGTATGTTATTTCCTAAAATATCTGTTTAGACTTTCAGAGAGAAACCTCAACGAAATTTGCATAATCTTGGATGAGCAGGTCAGAAAACTGATCCACGTTGTAGACAATGTTGACTAGAGGATTGATGTAATAGTTTTGCACAAAATCGCTACTGCCAGTGCTGACGAGGTGGATTCCACGAGAAAATAGTGAGGTTGCATTTTCCTCTCCTATGATTTCGATTACCCTACCCCGGTACTCCTTATAATTTTCTAATTGCTCGGTTAGGGAAATAGCTTGCTGCAAAAACAACGGCATACGTATTACATGAGGAAAAAAGAATATGCATATATACTCCATTAAAAATACTATTTTATAGTGTCAAATTTAATTAAACTCAAATGGTATGAATTTTAGAACTATTTTCTACTTACAAACAACTGTGCCGTTGTGTCATGGTAACCAGAACCAGCTGAAGCAAAGTTTGCTCCAAGCAAGAGGTTTCTTCCTCCAACTTGTCCGCTAAGGTACGCTGGTTGGGACGACGGAAATTGAAGGCCTATGGCTATGGTCAAATCGATAGACAAAAGATATCCCGTTGAAGAATACTGCATTCATGATATGGGAAACAAAAAAGAGCTAACAGGAATATAGGATTTGATCGCAATATTACCTATGAAATCGGTAGCGAGCTTTCCATTGCTGAACCTTCCCGTTGGCGTTCCATTGATGTAGTCTCTTCCGTAAGGAGGGAAGTTGGCCTTGATAATGGTGGGAAGCTCGTTGTTATTTCCAACATCAACGGTCGAGTCCCCAAATATGAACAACGCGGGAACACGATCATTTGAGGAGAAGAGAAGGGTAAAGAGTGAATCAAACAGAGAAGATAAAAGGAAGCCGCAAGCAACATTTGGAAATCCATTGTGTTTAATTTCTTTAGTTAGCTGCCTAGGAGTTTTGGACTTTTGAGAAACTTGATATGAGTTATGAGATGTGGCTTTTGGTGAAGGGGATAGAATGTATATTGATGTGTATATATAATGATTGGGAAGACAATTCACGAAGGGGTTCAAGAAACGTGAGTTGTTGTTGTTGTTGTTTTTTTTTTTTTTTTTTTCCTTGTTGTCATCATCTTTTGATGGCCCGTTTTTGTTGTATTTTCCGAGTTATAGTATTATATACTGTTCAATTGCAACTAGTAGTTTAATTTTGTTATAAAAGCCAGTGTGCGAAAACTCATCCTTTTTCCAAATCTTGTCGCTAGGACGCGCTCTTTGTGTTTGCCAATTAGTAAAACGAAAGGAGCCTATAGAAAAGAGACTCGAATGCTAAACTAATTAAAACTAGTTCGCTACGCTTCTAATTTAATATAAAATATTATGTTTCTTTCTTTTAAAAATCTTGTTTAGTTCTATTTGTTGGTAGGATATGGTTCTTATATTCACTAACACCCATTGTGTACTTCTGGTTTTTACGTTTATGTTTCTTTCTTTCTTTCTTTCTTTCTTTTTTTTTTCCCCCCTCAATAATCTTGGTCATGTGAGCACCATAAAATGGCTATAATGATTAAATTACTTTTTGGGAATATTTCTACTTCTCCTTCTCAAAGTGTCGAACTTCTTCAGAAGATGGGTGCAAGGCTTGAAAAACATCTATTATTTAATATTTGGGCGGTGATTTTATTCGAAATTGGTATGAGGAAGAAGTGGTTACAAGTTGTTTCACTCAATGGTGATGATGAGCCTTTTTATCGGCAAAAAAAATTGAGAATACCACAACTTACAGAAACTGTGGATCCCTACTTACGTGTGACTCACATATCCGCTGAGTGTATGTATATGAGTGATTTACATATCCGCTGAGTGTATGTATATGAGTGCAGAACGAAAATACAAGGGAAAAGGGAGTTTTAATATATGAGTGGAGTCCAAATCCATGAATCTCTCTCTGTGTAGATAGTCTTCTTATTTATACTAGAGGTAGACTTGATTGTTTCCCGATCGTGCTCTTGATTTGATGCTTGATTTGGGGAGATGTTTTCCTTATTGACTTTCCTTGGATGGCTTGGTTTGTTGACTGATTTGGAATTGATTTTGAACCTTTAATGCTTGATTGTAGCTGTGTGTCTTTCTTCCTCAATTGGCGTTATTACCTTGATTGTGGTTGGCATCAATTATTCCAGATTTTGCTCCTTTGAATTATCTCTGATTCATTACATCCCTGATTTAGGCGATCCAACTGTTGATTCCTCAAATAAGGGAGATCTCGAGAATATTATTTGTTGGCCTTGCGGAGGGAGGTCGTATAATGACTCGTGGGTCAGCTCGCAGAGCAGTCTACTCGATCAACTGATTCAACTTGTCGAGGAGTCATCAAGATTCAATTATGGTTCTAATTGCCACGTGTAAGGTGAAAGATGAGATACGAAATCTGACCTCAATTGGACTTTTTCTTTTTCTCTTTGCAATTATTTTTTATATGGATTACTCATTTTATGTTTTTACTCGTACTTGAACCGATAATCATTAGTCATGCATGTAAATAAGTCACATACGTAGCTTAAGACTTTTTGATATAATGACATAAAAGAGAGGGTAATTGATTCGAACTCGTTCGTAATCCTTATTCTTGCTTACAGAACAGAGTGCATGGCACAAGTGCATGATGTGGCTTGGAAAATTTTTTGTTAAGCTAAGTCAGTTTAGAGTGGTGCCCATTAATTTTTGAAGTTTTTTTTTTTTCTTTCTTTTTCTTTTCTTTTGGCAAGTAATAGATTTTAGTGTGAACTGCATGTTTGCAATATTGCAACTAAGGGCCATTTGGAACAATAGTTGAAGTTAGAAGATTGAAGATTGGTTTGAAAATATGTGTTTTGTTGAAGTTGATCGAATTGAAAATGAATTATGATAGGATAAAATAGCGTAAAAGTATGAAATGTGTTCGGAACAAAAAAATGCAATATGGTTTTTGTTTCGTTCCTCCGTTATTGTGAGAGATAAAAAAAAATTCATCTAATTTCGACTTGAATTAGAATTTTATGGACTTTAAACTTTGAATTTCCTAAAAAACACAGAGAAAAGAGATATATGGATTTGGGAGTTTTTAAAACACGCCTAGAAAATTTAGAATGGAAATAATATTCCAAATAGTTCCTAAGTTTTCGTTAAAAAAAAAAATGCCCATGAGAATATTAAACCTAGAAGATAAAAGTAATTTAAATTTGTGAAATTTTTGAGTTTTTTTAAGGAATTATCAAGTATTAAATGTAACATCCTTTAAGCTAACAGGTCAAGCTTGAACTAATTGATTGCTAGCTGGATTAAAAGACATTGCATCTATTAACGTATATTATTTTAAATAAAAATAATACAATAAAATTAAATTAAATAACTTTCTAAATAACTTTTAAGTTTGTCATGCGACTTCGGTTTCTCGTACTCAATCAAGCTCTTATGATCTCAAAAAAAAAAAAAAAAAAGAGAAAAAAAAACTCTATTGAAAGAAACTAAATAAGTCAAAACTCGATAAACAGAAACATATACACATTAATGTAATCATGTGTAAAATCCTAAACATTCTATTGTTCCTATTTTTAGTCACATTAAAACACTCAGTCAAAGTTATCATGGACCTATCAAATATAAAATCTGATTTAGTACTCAATAAGTCATGTTTCATGGAATTTGTTCCTTTTTCGGTCATAGTAGCTATCATTTATTGAAACCTTGTGCCCTAAGGGATATCATCACCAATATTTAGGTACCAAGCTCCACACTTACTTTCAAAATAGAAATCTAAGGGTACATTCCGCAAGAGATGTAGACACACGAAATCATACACTACATAATCAAAACGCAATATATCACACAAAAATTCATGATAATGCATTTCCATCATGAAATTCCATTCATAAATAGATCAAAGAAATCCTAATAACTTAATTTTTGTTACAAAATCAACTCATATGACATAAAACATACAAACATTTTTCAGTCTTTCAATTGCTAAGATAAACTATCTCCATATATAAAAATAGATACTAATTACATTCTCATTTAGAACAAAGTGTCCAACTTTATCTCTTAGATTGCGCACCTTTATTTTGACTACAATCTTAGAATTATATATTTTTGCATATGCTCTGCGTTAGTTAAAGATTCAATACTAATAGCCCTTGTGCTTTTATTTATTTGTGTAATTCTTACACAACCAGTGATTGGCAAATTCTTTCTATAGTGCAAAAATGTGTTTGGCACAAATCCTATCACACTCCTTTAGGGGTTTCTAATTAGAATCCTTCTAATTCTCCTTTTTAGTTAGTTCATCTAAGATTTTGCTCCAAAACTATTGGCATATTATTGTAAAATTTTAAGTTCACATTCTTGATGTGATTTCCTTAAAATAAATGTTGGCTTGTTAGGAACTTACTATTTTTTATTTTACAAAAAATGAAGCATATACAAATAAATGGACAATAGTTGTTAGGAAAAGGTGTTATCTAAATGCTAATATTAATTACTATATCTATCTGGCAAGATTTAGTTATCTTATAACTCTTTTACTTCTTTTCTCATTTTTGAATTTCAAAATAGAGAAAAAGAGAGGAGCATTTTCTTGGAAGGGCAACTAGTGTAGATGATTCGTGACATATCATTTTATGTCTTTCAAATTTCCGTACATGAGACTTGAGTCTGGAGTACAAGAGTGCTCCTGAGATTTAAGTCTTGTTTCTCCAAGCTTTCATTAACTTTTTTTTTTTCCCTCTCTTCTCCAAAGAAAGAAAAAGTTACTATGAAACTTTAAAGAGAATAAAAAAACCGTCCAAAAAAGAAAATATATAAATACATTTAATTATAAACCAGAAAGTATTCAGCTGCAATCAAATCATTAGCTATATATGTGTTTGTTGGCGACTTCTGAGGGATGAAATGCATCCCAAAACACGTATTCAGTTGCATCGGAGCAGGTGCCAAGTGACAAGTTAGCGTTGCGCAATATCGAGATTTCAACCAAACCCGTGCCGGAACAGCCGTGTCCTATCTCGGTAAAACCTGTAAAATAGACAGTGTTAGTTTTGTAGGATAAATAATAACTCCCAAGAAATTGATATTAAATTGTTGTAAACCACACTCAAGACCTAAAAGAATCCTAAAATGACTCACTAGATTCACCGGGCCTTGTGATGAGCCCGTATAGCGTTTGGTACACATAAAAAACAACCAACTTTAGATCGGTAAGCATAATCTTCAATTGTTCTGATGTGGAATTCAATCGTCGATTGAATGCAATGGCGTCGTGGTTTAGCGTCTCCACGCACTCATTGTTGCCTAACCTAAATAATGTTATGACTGCTGGCAAGCAACCAATTGGCGGCGACGTTTTTACACCAATCCTCCTTGCTCCCGTTTGATACAGATCCTATCATAGAAATTGATGTAACATTAATTGTAATTTCCTAAACATATCACAAAATACAATTTCTAATTAACGAGTATAATTTCCTAAAATGTCTATTTAGACTCCTAGAGAGAAACCTCGATGAAATTTGTATAGCTTTGGATGAGCATTTTGAAAAATATTGATCCACGTTATAGATACAGTTCACTAATGGATTGATGTAATAATTCTGAACAAAATCACTATTTCCGGTGCTGATCAAGAGGTGGATTCCACGGGAAAATAGTGAGGTAGCATTTTCCTCTCCTATGATTTCGATTACTCTACCCTTATTATACTCCTTGTAATTCTCCAATAATTGTTTGTTATGGAATAGCATTCTGCAAAAACAACGGTATACATCACTAGATAAGGAAAAAGAAAATGCATGCACACATTTAATAAAGCTATTTTCTAATGTCAAATTTGATTAAACTCAACAGTGTGAATTTCGAACTTTTTTTCTACTTACAAACAAATTTGTGGTAGCTCATAGTAACCAGAACCAGCTGAAGCAAAATTTGCTCGAATCAAGAGGTTTCTTCCTCCACTATGATAAGAAGGTTGGGGCGACAAAAATTAAAGCCATCGGCTATGATCAAATTTATTGACAAAATTAAACCCCGTTAAAAGAAAATTACCTATGATGTTATGAAAAATAAAAAGGGGAGAATAGCAATATGGCTTTTGGACATAAATTACCAATGAAATCGGTAGCAAGCTTTCCATTGCTGAGCCTTCCTCTTGGCTTTTGATTAAAGTAGCTCTTCTGTATGAGGAAGTTAGCTTCGATAACAGTGGAAGGCTCGTTGTTATTTTCGACATTAACGGTAGAGTCTCCGAACATTAAAAACATGGGAACACGATCAGTTTAACCATAAGCGAAAGGCGAAGAGTGAACAAAACATAGAAGACAAAAGGAAGCCACAAACAACATTTGGAAATCCGTAGCTCTTAGTGATTTCTTAAATTAGATGCTAAGAATTTTTAGACTGTTGAGTAATTGGATTAGAAAAGGTGTGGTTTTTGGTGAAGGGGAAAGAATGCATACTGATGTATATATAGTGTTTTGCAGATAATTCAGGTAGGTGTTAAACAAAATGTGAGGGTTTTTTTTTTTTTTTTTTTTTAACTTCTCTTGTCGTCATCATCTTTTGATGACAACTTTTAATTGTATCTTCTGGTTTATGCAGCTATTTACAGTTCAACTATATCCAGCAGTTTTTCTTATAAATCCAAGACTCATCCTTTTTCCATGTCTTGCAGGTGGGACACGCTCTTTGTGTTTGTCCAATTAGAATAAGGAGCCTATAGAAAAGAGACTCAAATGCTCAACTAATTAAAACTACTTCGCCACACTTCTAGGAAGAATTATTATAAAAATATAATGTTTCTTTCTTTTATAAATCTTGTCTAGTTTATATTTGTTGGTGGGATATAGTGATTGATAAACATAAAAAACGACCTAGTTAAGACCGGGAAGCCTAATATTCAATTGTTCTAATGTGGAACTCAATCTTCGACTAAATGCAATGGCGTTGCAGATTAGCGTCTCTACGCACTCATTGTTCCCTATAGGGACGGAGCTAGAAATATATTCCAGTGGAGGTGTACATTAAAATTTTTTTCTTCAAGATAAATTAAATTTTAGTAGGGACTATGTGAGAATTTTTAATTTTAGTAGGTTTATATGAGAATTTTTAATTTTAGTGAGGCAAAGCAATAAAATTGTAAACATAGAATTAATCTTAATAGGGATCATGTGATAATTATTTATTTTTAATAGAGGCAAAGTATAGACTATATGAGAATTTTTTATTTTTAATAGGGACAATTGTAAAAACTATAAAACTTTTAGCACAAATTTGAAACAAAAAAAAAAAAAAAATTCAGTGGGCCTACAGCCCCGACTCGCCCCCACCCAGCTCCACCGCTGGTGGCCTAACCCTAATAATGTTATAGTTGCTGGCAAGCAACCAATTGGCTGCATGATTGTTACGCCAATCCTCCTTGCCCCCAATTGATAAAAACCGTATCACACAAATTAACGTGACATTAGTTGTAATTTCCTATGCATCTCATAAAATACAACTTCCAATTAAGCCGTGTTATTTTCCTTCCCTCAACAAAATTTGTATAGTTTAGCCGTGTTATTTTCCTTCCCTCAACAAAATTTGTATAGTTTTGTGTGAGCATGTTAGAAAATTGATCCAAGTTATAAACACTATTTACTGGAGGATTGATGTAATAATTCTATGTAAAATCACTCTTTCCGGTGCTTACGAGGTGGATTCCACGAGAAAATAGTGAGTTAACATTATTTTTTGATCAAATTATTAACGGATTCCGTCTAACAATTAATGGAAAGGGCTATTATAGTAATATCTTAACAATTTAGGGACATTCCAATTACAACAAAAAAAAACCCTAAGATATTAAAAACATTGTTGTAATGATCCTTTATGTTCATTTTTTTTAATGAAATAAGTTAGTTATTTCACTTTTTGAACAAATTAATAACGGATTCTATACAAAAATTAAAGAAAATAACTATTATAGCAATATTTTAATATTTTAGAGACATTCGAACTATGAAAAAAAGATCATAGACAAAAGTTGTCCAAACTTAAAAGTTCAATGACTAATGTTTCGTTTAGCATTTCAACTCAACTTTAACTAAATTGTACTTTTTATCTCAAAATTTTTTTTTTCTGAAAAATTAACAAAAATTTTAAATAGCTTTAAAAAGTCAACCAATACCAACTTAAAAATCTCATTTCCAACAGTTAAATAAGCAATTTAGCCCACTAAATTTTATTGATATTAAAAAAGGTTTTATTATTTGTTTATTCTTAAGGGAACCAAAAAGACGAGAAATAATGAAAGTAGTTATGTTAATTACTAATTCATTGTTATCAAAATGGTAATTATGATAATTATAACCAAGTAAACTATGAAATGACCGTAATCACATGAGACATGCTTTCTTAAACCTTTATATATTCTTTTTTCTTTTGGTTTCTCAAGTCTTCCTTTTTGTTTTTTGTTTTAATTGTTAAATTCTCTCAACCAATACAAACCAAACTTCTCAAACGCTTCCATGTATAAAAGCTTTGGTTTAGCCTATGTAGTGGGAGGTCTAACAATAATCTCCATTGAAAAAATGTAGATGTACAAAATTAACTAAAATAATAAAATAACAAACAAAAGGCAATGATATCTGAAAAAATGAAACAGAGTTTATTAAAAATGAGTAACACTTTGCGGAGAAAAAGAAAGAAGAGAATAAGCGGGTCTTTAGGAGCTCATGAGCCCGCATTCTCCACAGCATGAAGGGTGCTGCGCATAGAAGGTGTAACGGCGAAAGTCAAGGTCTGCAGAACTATGACACTATGATCGAAACGGGCCATAATTCAATTCTCGGAACTCCATTATCAATGTCTCCACACATAAAAGATCAAATCTAAAGACTAAATAATTATAAGTTCAATTTCATTCTCTCTTGGGAAACAAAAACAGCCTTGTACCTACAACTTCTGAAAGGGTAGAACTGTGAAATACAGTTTCATACAATCGAATAGGAAGGGAAAAAAAGCGATAAGAAAAGAAGAAGACAACTCTGTAGCTAGATCGATTCAGCTCATCATTTCTTTGGTGTATGCTAACAGAAAAAGAAACCAATCCCAGTAAATAGAGCAATTATTCATTTAGAAATCATGGTCATGAGAATAATTCTAGAGCTATGACTCATCAAGTTGTAGAAAATCAAGGACTCATTGTTGAAATCCAGACATATCCATCCATTGCAAGTAGGAAAGCTTATCAAGATCTTCAGTGCAAGTACAATGCGCAGCAATAGCAACAGCAGGCATATCTTTTGGTTATACCCTAAAGCAGAGACCTTAAGAGAAGGGGGATGTGAATCACTTTTTCGTGTACGTCCGATGATCGGGTCCAACGTCACGAGAACCGGTGTTAATATAAGGCCCTCGGAATGTTGCTTGTGGAGGCAATGGCCTCGACGGATCAATAACAGGCCTTTTTGAGGAACTAGATAGATAGAATGACATAAAGTTTTAGTTTTGTGGATGTCTTTGTATCAACAAAAGAAATTGCAAATAGTTGTGAGATGCAAAATGTACTTACGCCATGTAGAAGGGAAATGCCAAGCCTGCCGCTGCAAAAGCAAGTAAGCCTGTGGCAACTATGACATTTCTTGAGCTGGTCATTGAGATTATAATGCAAAACAAACAGAACGAATGACCTGAAATAAGGTAAACGAAAAAAGCAAACAAAAAGGGTATAAAAACGTTATTCGACGACTAGACAAAATGTATAACCAAATTGCATACTAAACTGAGGATTTAGCAAGAGGCTTAGTAACAAATCAACAAGACAACATCAACATACTTGAAACGGTTGAAAAATGCTAGAGAAAAATGATATCTAATTTGTCACGTCAGTTGATACAAAATCGGTGAAGAACTAATGATCCTCTACGCTATGCACCTTGGCCTCCCTTATCGCAGGCGGTTTTTCTAGACGACATACGAAGATTAACAACGCTTAACCAGAGTGCACATAAAAACACATTTAATTCAAGGGAATCTAAATTCTCAACAAACAAGAATGACAAAGAGGAAGAATCGTTTAGGTTTCAAAAGCCAGCATTGCTCAACGATAACAGGGAAGAGATTCCTAAAGAAAATCAGAAACAGTAACAACAAGAGGAATTTTTCAACTCTCACAATTCTCTGCTTCTAAACAGACATCCTATTCCTATTACAGTGCAGTAAACACTAAACACACTGGCCCCAAATTGAATATATTCCCAAATCAAACAATGTATAAGCACAGTGGTGCTTCTTAAGTATATTGATTTGATTGACTTTCTAACAATTTATCAACGAAAATGAAACAACCACAAAAAACTATATGTACATATTTATTTATCTCAAAATCACAAACTTAGAGCATGAAGGAAAATCATATAAATATTCAAATATAACCCAGAAGGCGAATTGAAGTGGCAGTGAGAGATTGGTGTCAAAAACCCCATAATTAAAAAGAAAAGGAACAAATAAAATGCTTGTCCTTTTGGTTTTTTCTGCCTTTTCAATAAGAACCCTAATAACACAGAAAAGAAAATGAAAGAAACGAAGAAAGATTGAAAATGAAAAAAGAATCAGAGAAACAAAAGGCATACTCACTTCCAGCTATTGTCTCGCAGTCGCAGATTGCCCACAACACAACACCTCTTGTGTAGCTCGGACTCGGACCGAACCGGCTGAGAATTGCTATATATATTTTTTTAATAAAAAATCTAATATATATTATAAAAAATAAATAAAAAATAAAAAACCCGGGAGCTGAAAACGGCATCGTTTCACGCCCTTTAGATTAGGGAAAAAAAAAAAAAGAAAACCCCAAGTCCTCGGAGCTGCTAGTTTTCTAGTACCCGACGTGACCCGACCCAATCCGTTACGCCGACACGTACTTATATCTAAGCTTTCTCCGCAAAACGCATGTCGTTTTCAAGTTTTAAGAGTTTATTCATTCATTCTTTGGTTTAGCTGGTTCTACTAGTACTCAAAAACTTTTTCCGCTCATGTACGCCAACTGTTTGATAATATAGAAAAAACGCAAAAACTTTTCGGCTGTTTTGTATTTTGTTTCTTTGTAGTGGATTTGCTAGTGTTGCAGTGCAGCGTTAAAACCCGAAAGCTTATTTTGCTTGTCTATCTCAATTTGTTCTCTAGCTGTAGTGGTCACGATTACGAGCTTGAAAGCAACCACTGCAAAGACCTCTGCAGCTTCACCGAGCTTCTCTTTTCAAAATCCCGATGCCATTGCCAACCACCGCCGTGTCTGCAGCTTGTCACCCGCTCCTCTCTTTTCAAACCTGTCCCTCCATCGAAAGACAAACGTAGCTGGAAAGACAAATGTAGCTGCTCAGACGTCCGAAGACGACGGTGTCGGTCTCACGTATAAGGACGCCGGTGTTGATATCGACGCTGGCTCCGAACTCGTTCGCCGTATCGCCAAAATGGCTCCCGGCATTGGCGGCTTTGGCGTCCTTTTTCCTCTCGGTATGACATTTCTTCTTTCTTCTTTCTATCTTTCTTTAAACTTTGTTGAATGTGATTCGGTGATTTGAATAGATTACGTATTGTTGTGTGTGTGTGATGTGAATATATTTTTAGGGGATTCGTTCCTGGTTGCGGGTACGGATGGTGTGGGGACTAAACTTAAACTTGCGTTCGAGACCGGAATCCATGATACCATTGGCATTGATCTGGTAAAATGTCGGAAATGGATAGGATTTTGTTAAAAGGCATTATTGATGGTTGCCAACAATCAGACTTTGCTCTCTTAGGTGGAGAGGTAATTTCTTTATTTTCTTATTATGTTTAAAGATAGAAAAATGGTACTCAGTCACGAAAAAATAGTTATCATAAAAGCTTTGTAAACTCTGTGAAGGGTAAAACGTTGGGACAAAACAGTCGTTTCAATTTTATAGGGTTTACATAATTTTGATACGTAGGCGTTCATGATGTTCATGATTAAATTTTTCTTAATGTGTATCATTTCTCTTTAGGATACGTTATATTGTCAACTAGTGCTTTCCCTAGGACATGATGTTTATGAAGTAGTATTTTTTTTCTTGAAGGATAGAATTGTGGTTTAGTTTATTATTATTGTAATTATTATTGAATACCAAGCTAATAATGAGATAGTTTGGCATTGTCCAACCCTCCTCTCTTCTGATACTTCTGACTAAATCCCGTCTTCTTCATCTTTGTATAATACGATCTAACAAATGATACATCTTTTGTATTTTGGTCATTAATAGAACCCAAGATTGCTATGGTGGTTTCTTTTTTTAGTCTTTTTTCTTTTCAATGGATCTAGAGAATCATTATACCAAACATTTTGTCATAGTGATTTGTTAGCATAAAAATGATTCAAATGGTAAAGACTCAAGAACTTAACTCTTAGGATGGTCTTATTGAATTTCTTGTATATTCAGATGGCAGAGATGCCAGATTTCTATGCAGAAGGTGAGTACAATCTCAGTGGCTTTGCGGTCGGTATTGTGAAGAAGGATTCAGTTATAGATGGGAAGAACATTGTAGCTGGAGACGTCCTTATTGGATTACCTTCCAGAGGAGTGCATTCCAATGGTTTCTCCCTTGTAAGATAAATCAGCGGCTTTATCTATGAATTTATCCACAAAGATCGTCTTTTGTTGTTTCATGCTTTAGAAACGTTTATGCGATGACATTTATTTCTTGTTGTATACGTTTAACAGGGTTTTGGCTCATAGTGGGCTATCTATGAAGGACAGACTTCCCGGTGAAGCCATTACGTTAGATGAAGCTCTGATGGCACCGACTGTTATATGCGTTAAACAGGTTAACAACGTTGTCTACGTGTTCTTATGAATTCGCACTCTTAAAATCCTTTCCACGCATATGAATCTCTCATCTCCTACTTAAAAACAGGTACTTGATTTAATTATCAAAGGAGGAGTAAAGGGGATTGCCCGTATCACCGGGGGCGGCTTTACTGACTACATACCTCGAGTGTTTCCTAAAGGCCTTGGAGCTACAATGTACAAGGATTCCTGGGATGTTCCATCTGTTTTTAAATGGATTCAAGAGGTAAATAAATATTATCATTTGGCATCGTTATTGACGTTTGAGATTGTTGCAATTAAGTCATAAAAAATTGCAAATCTGTAGCTATTTTTCCTCTATTGTCTTTTTCTGTTATCCAAATGTTTTTGATTGTCGATAATTTTCTATAATAGGCTGGAAGAATAGAAGATGGTGAGATGAGGCGAACTTTCAATATGGGTATCGGGATGGTTTTGGTTGTGAATGCAGAGGCATCCTGCAGAATACCTGAGGATGCAAATGGAGGAGCATACAAGGCATACCGCATTGGCGAAGTGGTTAGTGGTGAAGGAGTGAGTTACTGCTAACTTGTGTACAACTTCCCATTTGTGAAGATGATAGGAAGAGCAAGTTGCAGCTTCGACCATGTTCTTCTAACTCGAACATCAAGAAATTTGGGCAAGTTTCTATATATGTTTTAGTTTGTGCTTCAAATTTTGTTCATAGGGCATGCGACCTGGGCACCAACTCTGTCTTGCTTGCAGCTTGGGAGTTGCCTAGCCATCCCAGGAGCTTCTTTTGTCCTCTTATCATATTCTTGTGCTTTGGGTGCGTATGAGTGCGCAATCGCTCGTGTGGTCGTAGCGTCAGAAACAGCCATCCAAATTCTCACCAGAAGCAGTGTATTTTGCTGTGTAGTTGACGCCTTTGGGAAGAAACCAAAATTTGGAAGCATAAGTGATCACAATCCCACAATTTTCAGCTTTAAACAGCCCCAAATGTTCTATGATAGAAAGTCCGCTTAGTTGACTCTCTACTCATTGTTTTATACATCAACAAACAGGGATTTAAATCATATGGATAGCTTTTGAGCCAAAGATAGTCCATGAAAATAATAATGAAGCGTCTGTTTGTGTTCCATAAAAGCTATGCTACATGTCAAGCCTATCGTTTGGGCTATTAGTAAAATATATATATCATGTATATTATGTAGATTGATGTTGTATTTATTATTTTCATTAGATTAAACTTAAAATTCCATCCTTCTAGTTTGTAACATTCTGAATTCCCAGCTATGAAACGAGCCTTTGAAGGTGGACCGAGTGCTCCCACTGTTACTTCTTGGCGTCCACTGTTGGTTGGGCGTTTTGAAACTGAACGTTGACGTCGCGGCTACACCAGGCGTCCACCGTTGATGTCGCGGCGACACCACGTTGATGTCGTAGCTGTTTCCCGGGGGCATGATGATAGAAGTGGTGAAAAGCGACGTCCAGACTGTCGTCTCTCTGCTGAATGAGTCTGGTTTATGTCACCCCGAAGGTTCAATTATTAGTGACATTGGCTATTTCGAGTTGTGGTTCCTGTCGATATGTTCATCGGCGTGGGAATGCAGTTGCCCACAACTTTGCTAGGTATGCCATGACTACCTTTTTAACTTCTGTTTGGGTCGGAGAATTTCCTGATTGTATCTCCTCTATGGTTGCAAAAGACGTTTCTTTGATTTAATAAAGTCTCGAACTTTCATAAAATGAATAATAATAATAATAACAATTATCAAAATTTCATCAATACAGTTAAAACAGGACAAATTTTCTAAATTTTTTTAAACTTAAAAATCAACCTTGGAATTGCTTGCATTTATTAGGTTCATAAAAATACTAATATTTGTTTCACATTAAGTTCTTTATGTATAGAGACAATTTTTTTTTATGAAAGGGGGGACATAATATGTAACTTTTCTCACTACCAAAAAAAAAAAAAAAAAGGCATTCAACGTAGGAGATTTGGTCGAGGATTAACTTTTCTCTTTTTGGGGTAGAAAGGTTGATATTAACCGCTCAAGAGAAAATATAATGCTAAATGGCTCTATGTAGTTTATAGGGTAATGTTTAATGATTTTGATTCAAATAGTATATTATTAAAAACAGAGAAATGAACCACTGTAAAAGATAATTATACATTTACAAGTACTTGAAAGAAAAGCAAGGTTAAGAAAGAGAGATGACAAAAAAGAAAAAGAAAAAGAATATATATATATATATATATATATCTCTCTCTAAATAAAGCAATTAACTTCACAATTATGTTACTTATATGTGGGTAAGACTACAGTAAAGACTCTTTAAGAGTCACTATCAATCGTTACGGTAGATCTCCTTTTTAGACCATTGAAATTTTATCAGATGACAAAAAAATTAGGGATGTGTATGAGTTATTATATGTACTATCACATAGTATTTATAGAATAAGTGAAAAAAAAAATCGGGGAAGGCACCCACTCGTGTCGACCTTCTATCGTCGTCCTTACTCTCTCGCCTCCGGCGACCTCCTGGCACCCACCGACTCCACCGATCTAGGTTTGGCCACCCCCCTCATGATCACCCACTCGTGAATCGCCCACGCCAATGAATTGCCCCCTGCCTGATGCACGACCTTCGACAAGAAGGCCTATTTGCCCGCAACCTCTGGTGAGAAGCCCCCTTCCCCCGTGACCTCTAGTGAGAAGCAAGAAGGCCCCCCTCCCCCTTGACCTCTAGCAAGAAGTCCCCCTCTATCTCGTGCGATCTCCAGCTGACTTTGAGTCATTAGGCCCCCTCAACCCGGCAACGAAAACCTCCCCCCCTTCACCGACGCCGATGAAATCGCCTTGCATCTGGCGCGTGACCTCCGACAAGAAGCCCTCCTTGCTTGCAACCTCCGGCAAAAAAGCCCCACTCCCTGGCGACCTCCGACGAGAAGCGAGAAGGCTTCCTTTCCCCTTGGGACCTTTTGTGAAAAGCCCCTTTCCTTGCAATCTCTAACAAGACGCTCCCTCTATCTCAAGCGATCTCTAGTCGACTTCAAGTCGTCAGTCCCCTCGACCTGACGAAGAAAACCTCCCCTCCCCCCAAACTGATGAAGGTGAGGTTTTTTTTTAATTCTTTTTTATTCTTTTTTAATTTCTTAGTCATATACTACTATGAGATAAGATGTATTTTAACTATCGTACATAAGTAAAATTTTAACTATTTGATTACATCTTAATAGTTTAAAAAGAAACTGTACCGATAGGATATATAAAAGAGTATCTACAACATTGTTACCTGTTATAGATATAGGGAGGGTTTATAACTATTTTTGATGGTACATGGTATCAAATAGGTGATCACAAAACTTTGAATAGAAAGCTATTATGTTGCAAGGTTTTAAATAAAAAATTACATATAAATCAATTATTATTATTATAAATTTACAAATATCAGATGACATCTAATATATAAATATATAATTTTTTAATTATAACAGTTGACTTTATAGCCAAAAAGAAAAATCTACTATAGATCTTGTTCTGATGGTATATACATATTTTTTAGTAAAATCATATCAAAATAAAAATAATAAACTATATCAATAGTGTCTTTTTTCAATTTTTACTCTATTGTCCAAATAGAAAGCAAAAGTTATTTGCTTTGCCATTGACTTGATTTTCTATTAAAACAAAGTTAAAAAGAACGAAAATTGTAATAATATCATTTTTAAAAATTATTGAAGTAAGTAAGAATGTTTAAAATATTTAAAATAAATAATAAATTTATTAAGTAAATTGAAAACCTATCATTTAGGAATGGAAGCTAATTGTTAACTTTTTAAAAAAAACTATTTATGCACAAATACTGTTACTTTTTTAGTTGAGCAATAATCAGAAAACAGAACTAATTTAGGACTTTTTTTTTTAAGAAAAAAAAACTAATTTAGAATTTGGCAAAAGAAAAAAAGTTGAATTACTTATTATTTTTTTTATTCAGGTTAAAAATGTGTTTAATAAAATGATTTGAGTTGAAGTTTTTAAATTTAAATTAGTTAATTTTTTAAAAATTAATTATAAATTTTATTAAATTTTTTAAAAAAATAAAAATTAAGATAAAAAAATATAATTTAATTAAAATTAAATTTATTTTTTATTATTAATATTTCTTAATAATAGCCAAATGAAAGTGAGGTACTACAGGCACTTAAAAGAAAGTGAGGTCAAGCAATAAAACGATAGGAAAGTCGACACAAACCAACCACTGAAACTTACTTGATCCTAAATTTTGATCGAAGACGAAGAACCCAACAGAAAAAACAAATAGTTCCCAGATCTTGTGGAATTGGAGCGAATTTTGATCCTGAAATGGGAATTTTAGGGCTCGATCTGGGCAATTGGAGTTGAAATGCAGCCGAATCTGTTCCCCTTCGGCACCGTGCTTGGAAACCCGTTCCTCTTCAACAATGGCGATCTGAGTGAGGCTGGTTTTGAGAGCTCTAGGGTTTTCTTTTTTCTCCCCTTTCTCTTGTCCCAAGGAGGCTCCATGGATTTCTCCAAGGTCGGGGAGAAGATCTTCAGCTCCGTCAGGTCCGCCAGATCTCTTGGCCTTCTTCCTTCTTCTTTTTCCCCTTCCGATCGCCCCGAGGTAATCCCATTTCTTCCTCATCTTTTTTTTTTTTTTAATCGAACTGTTTTTGGCGTGATTATTAGCGAAAATTGAGATAAATGAGTGGAATTCGTTAAATGGAATTTTCGATTGTGACAATGGTTCTTGAATTTTAGTGCATGTTCGACTTTTTCTCAGCCGCCAAACAGCAAAAAAAAAAAAAAAAAAAAGGGGGAAAGAAAACAATTTGAAGTGTTAGAAAACACTCGCCGAGTAAATTCTGATTACCGCTAAAATGCGGGAAAAATGAGTGAAATTTAGAAAAATTAACGTTTCAAATTAGCAATGTTTATTGAATTTTAATACCCGTTCAGGGAAGCACCAACTTTCTCAGAGAAAAAAAAAAAAAAAAACCCCCATTAAGATAATGCAGGGTTACCCTTTTGGTTAAGGCTTCGTGTTGATATATATATATATATATATATATATATGTAATTGTAAGTGTATGAGTTAGTGAGTGCAATAAGTTAGAACACAGTATTGAAGTTTAACCTTTTCCGCATTTTATTTCCCAACGCATGGCAAACACTAGGGTGTTTCGGGGTGTAAGTTTGAGTTAAGATTTTTAAGTTTCAATAGTAATTTTTGTTGACTTTTTCAGAAAAGACAAAAAACTTTTTCAGAAAAAGACAAAAATTGAGTTGATGGGTGTAAGTTTAAACTTACACCCCAAACGGATTAGATTAATTATAGGTAGTCTGTTTTCAAAGATTGTATGGATATTACATATTGGGATATTACATGTTGAACTTGAGACCTAAAAGGAATGCACTAAATAAATCCATCTGAATGAGGGATTTCAGTTTCAAACTTAAATTTTCGGTAATATGAAATAGTAGTAATCAAATCGGTAATATGAAATAGTAGTAATCCATTGTACCAGTGTACTTATTTACTGTGATCAAACAAAATTTACTAGTTGTTATTATTCAGTGAGAGAGGGAAAACTTGATTTTGAATGTTCTTTATCTCCTTGAACAGGTTCCACCTCGAGCTGCAGCTGCTGCAGCAGTTGCTCGTGCACTTGCTGGTCTCCCCCCTCATCAAAGATTCAGCCTCTCATCAAGCTCCGAGGAACTGAGCTCAATATATGGAAGTAGACCTCATGGTCAAGTAGTAGCAGAACTAGAAGAAGAATTTTATGAAGAGGTGCTAATTTCTCAGATCACTCTGAGTTTAATGTGGGAATGATTATGGCTTGTATGCTCTTCTCAATATGCGACTAATGCATTTTATGGTCATTTCATCTATGTAGATCATAGTTCATATGTTGGTAGAGGTTGCTTATCGTTGTTCTATTTGAGTATGAGATAGCTTATGTGTGTCAGTAACCTTATGGTGATATCTAGAGATTACTTGCTTGTTCAACTGTAGGAGTTAGAAGTTTTTTAATTCTGAGAGAATATTGGGTACAAAGTTTCTACTCTAGGACTATTTTCAACACCTCCCTTTCCCACTTCTGGTATCTCTGTTTCTTTGTTCCCGCTCTTCCATTTCATTTATCATCTCTCTATTATTATCGACCCCGGACATGAGTTCTCTCCAGCTGGTTATGGAAAAAAAAAAAAAAAAAAAAATCCAAGGTAACCATATAAGCAAATAATGCATTTTTCATGGGATCTTTTATGTTTCTCAACTATTTTTAATTATAGTGTTCTTCTTCTTTTTTTTTTTTTTAATAATAAATTTTCTCTTGACATTCGTTGTTACCTCATATTAACAATTTTTTTTTTCCTGAGTAATTCATCTTTTTTTATTATTTATTATTTATTTATTTTTTGGCGAGTGGGATTTATTTTTGAATTCTTTGCTAATATGTTCATGCACTTGTAAATGCCGACACACAGGAATTTGACCCCATAAGGCATATTCTAGAAAATATTCCATCCGAGGAAAATGAGCTGGAGTATTTTGAGAAACAGGTGAGATCTTAGTTCTTCCTCTGTTCATATGTATAACGTACTTTAGATTCATAATTTTTATTGGATTTTATCTACTGTTCGATGGGTTATGGTGTTTTATTTATTTCTTTATTTTTTTAAGGTAAGAAACAAAGAACTTCATTGATAAATATTAGAACAATGGTGCAGATGCGGAAGACAAGGAGGGCTCACAGCTGAAACAGAAACAAAATACAATGAAGTTCTTTGTTTCTTGTGAGCCCTCCTTGTCTTCCACATGTGCACCGTTATTCTAATATTTATCAACGAAGTTCTTTGTTTCTTATTAAAAAAAAAAAAAAAACCCAGTATCAAGAATAACTTAAGCCTTGCAAATTCAAATTCCATCCCCTCAAGAATTAGAGAAGAAGAATTATTAAAATCCTTATTAAAATCCCCTCAACAAAAAGAATTATTAAAATCCCTATTTTGGAGTTTGACAAAGCTATCCATTGATTAATCGTTTCTCAAAAGTCAGCATTGTGCTTGTGATTGGGGTGAGGGGACTTCATTTTATTGTTCACCTATAAAGCATGCACTTATTTGTGAAGGTTTTGCCTTTTGAATGCTTATGATAGCAACTATTGGCTTTGCTTAAGAAGGTTTTGCCTTTTGAATGCTTATGACAGCAACTATTGGCTTTGCTTAAGATAGTATCTCTGTGATGCTTAAGGTATCTTGGAAATGCTATTTATCTATTGGCTTTTGTTATACAAAGGAAAGTAATCATGGATGCCTGACCATAACCAATATGTTGTTCCTCTTCAAATGTATAAGAAATGTGTTCGATGATCTTTGAGTGATTGTTTTCTTCTGGGATCATGGCTTTGCTTGTGCCATCCCAAGTGCGTTTTTGGAGTTTAAAACAATTGGTTTATTAAATTTTTTTTTGTAGGCTACTCTTAGATTAGCACAACTGGATAGAGTAGCAGAACGTTTGTCCAAACATGTTATGGAGCATCATGAAGTAATGGGTAAGTTCCTCTGTGAAATTTTTATCTGTGTCATTCCTTCTCTTTCTCTCTCTCTCTCTTTTTGAAAGCAGCATTGGAACTTGGAATAGGGATTTATATTCTTCAGAGTTCTACCACATGTTCTTAAAGATATTTCATTTTGTGGTACTATATTGTTGACCTATGTTATATTGAGTTTTCAATTCCTTAGTGCGCTATTGTGCATTTGTAATGCTGATGTTTTTGGCAATGCGTTGGCCAACTGGTTTGATACTTAATAAAGGTTTCCACTATCAAATAATGGATCTTGCCATACACCGTTGCCTAAACTAAAACTCAGATATAACATTTGTTCGTTTCCCTCAAGATTGTCTCTTCCATGAAAAGTCTATGAGTTTCTAGTCTCTCTTTCTTTCATGCCTTCCGTTTTTACATCTCTTTATGCAATACTTTTATGTGTATGTTTGATAAATTGGTTCAGTATTAGTGCCTGTACTTGTCAAGTAAGCAATTTTGGCAATGTTATAAATTTGTTTAAACAAGTTTGGCCCTTGAAGTTTCAAATGAGGTGTTGATACTTACTTTTGGCCAGTGAAGGGTATGAATTTGGTTAGGGAAGTGGAGAAAGACTTGAAGGTTGCAAATGTCATCTGCATGGTAAGTACTCTTGTGATTTGTTGTAAACATGCTATGCTTTATCGTTGACTTTTTAAATATGCTTGCATTGATTCCATCTCTGGATATGTCTAAATTAATCGTTGCATACTGTTTTTCACAGAACGGAAGAAGGCATCTAAACTCATCAGTGAATGAGGTTTCAAGAGATCTCGTTGTAAATTCCCATTCCAAAAAGAAGCAAGCTCTTCTGGTATATTCCTCTTCTTACATACGGTAGCAGTAACAATCCTTCCCTAAACTTCAACTTTCTAATTTTTGCCCTAGAAAATCATGATCTTTTCCTAGGATGCAAGTATTTGGCTGTTTCACAATTGCGAAACTTAGATTCTTGTTATTATTGCACATTATAGGACATAGTTCCTGTTTTGACCGAGCTTCTTCATGCATTGGACATGCAAGCAGCACTTGAATCACTTGTTGAGGAAGGAAATTACTGTAAGGTCGGTATCATATCTTATTCAATTTTATTTATTTTTTAATTTATGGTTGAAATTATAGTCTTAATTCTTATTACTCCTAAAAATTACTGTATCATGTTTGTGTTTTTACAGGCTTTTCAAGTCCTATCTGAATACTTGCAACTCTTGGATAGTTTTTCTGAGCTTTCAGCAATACAAGAGATGAGCCGCGGGGTGGAGGTGGATATTGAGTTACTATCATGACATGTTCTTCATAACCATAGTGGACCATTTTTCTTCACTATATCATTTACACTTTATATTAATCAATCCAGGATTGGCTGGGGAGAACTCTTCAAAAGCTGGATTCACTTTTGTTGGGAGTGTGCCAAGAATTTAAAGAAGAGGGCTATGTTACTGTGAGTAAACTTTTGCTCAAGTTTAAGTTTAAACCATTATTTTCTCTTGAAAATGTATGCTCTCACTTGTGAATTCTTTCATGCATATTTATTTAGTCCGTACATTTTGAGCTAGTTTGCTTTTCTTGTGAAATATCTGTTCTCCCAATCTAAATTTAAGCTGTAGATTGTGAAAATGCTGAGCAGGTTGTTGATGCTTACGCACTTATTGGCGATACATCCGGTCTTGCAGAGAAGATACAGAGCTTCTTTATGCAGGAAGTTCTCTCAGAAACTCACTCTGTATTGAAAGATGCTTTGCAGGAGGTGTGTTTCACTATTTTGATGTGGGGAAGTTTAAGATAGTGACTTTAACACTATAATATTGTTTGCTATTTTGTGCTTATAACAGTATGATATAATTAAGTTTATCTACTAAACATTGAGCGGATCACCATTTCTGATTCTTGTGATGGGGAGTGAGAGCACTTGCTTACACCTTTTTTTTTTTTTTTTTAATTTTAATTTTTAATTTTTTTATAAATCTTAGTTAAGAAAGATGAACAAAAATTTATTAATGAAAAAAAAAGAACCAAAGAGAAGGCATAGCCATCCTGGAGAGCAAAAAATCGAGAGGACAGACTTGAACACCAAAGCAACAAACTTGTACACACCTTTGAACAATAAAATAACACTGTTATCTGCTTGTATATGATTTTCTTCATTAAAATTTACCTAAAATTTGTAGAACTTGATTACTTTCTCACATTCGTATTGTAACTAACCTTGCAGGATCAGGACGTAAATAAACAAAATAGCAGGTTGTTTTGCCTTCTCTTTCTTCTTATTGGTCATATTTGCTGAATGACAGCTTCCTGATAAATTCCTTTTTTTTTTTCTTTTCTTTTCTTTTTTGGGTTCCAGACTTACGTACAGTGATCTTTGCCTTCAGATGCCTGAATCTAAGTTTAGGCAGTGTTTGTTGAGAACACTAGCTGTGCTTTTTAGATTGATGTGCTCATACTATGAAATCATGGGCTTTCAGCTGGAGAATAAGGTAGACTCAAATTATGTAATTACTTTGCTTTCTTATTTAGTATGCCACTTTGTCTTAATGTTGTTTTCATTTGACCCACGTGCAGTTGGTTGATCAATGAGACTTATTACCTACTGTTGTTTTTCACTTTATTTTACTTTCTCCCCTATGTGACCCTTGTATATGATCTACCCATTGCTTATTGAATAATTGGAAAGCCAAATTATTTGGTGTCATTTCTCAACCCAAATTATTTTTTACGCTCCAATATATTGCAATGTGTAGGTTTATATACTTACACTCTACTGTTGAGGTTATTCAGTGTTTTTTTGTTGTTTGGCTACAGCCATACTGTGCCTCATATTTTCAAATACACTTTTCAGTAATTTGGCATGCATCTGCCAGATAGAAGTTGCAGTTTTGTTCCTTTAAATCGGCATGCAAACTTTTTTGTTCTATATTATGTATATGCTGAAAACTAAGAATATCTACTCGGCTCTCCGTTTAAATGATTTTGCTTTCCTAAATTTATGAAGCTTGCTAAATTATTAGGTGCCTTTGGAAGTTTGGAGGTCTCCATGTTGTTTCTGTGGCTATGTACCGAGAGATTTCTAGTGTGTGCATATTTTAACATCACAGAAGAAAGTTTATCTGATTATGGAACTTATATTCTATTTCATTTTTTGTTCTTTGCGACTGAGTGTTATCTGGAACTTTACTGGTTCTAGCCCTGGTTTGGGCCGTTTGGGTAGAACAAATAGGATAATCTTTGGTGATCATTTGTGGGGAATGTCAGCTGGATAGAATTTGCCTTTCGGTTTTCTTATTGATATTTAGGGCTAAAGACTACTGATTATACTGTTGTCCTTATTTCTTTACAATTTGTTGGCCTTATTGTAATTTTGAGAAAAGGACTCCCTTCTCTTCTCACTTTCACTTTTCTCCCCTCTCCTCAATAGTTTCACCATTTTATTTCTTAAATAAAGTCCTTATATTTGTTTCTTATGAAAAAACTACATTTGTTTGTGTATGCAATAAATTTTCCTAGTGTCTATATTTTCTCCATTAACTGCCGTTCTACCAATGACTTGGATCTTTTCCAGGATTCTTTTTAATTTGTTGCGTTCTCTACAGGATACAGGTAGTCAAACTTCAAATATCACGCTGAAAGAACATGACCCATCTTGGAGCTCAGGAGAGGTGCTGAAAATTGAGGCATTTGGAAATTCCTCACCATCTAGTGGTTCTCTTGCTGCATCTGTAGATAAAGTTCCTGGTTCATCTTCTACAGTGGAAGCAACAGCTGCCAACTCTTTCCTCAAGGACACTGGATCTACAAGTTCCATCCATGCAAGAACTAACGATCCAGTTGATGAGACAAGGAAGGATGACAGGGCAACGTCAACCAGTGGATCTCCGTGGTATCAATTGCGAAAAGATGCCACAGGCTTTGTTTCACAAACTCTCCAAAGAGGACGCAGGAATCTTTGGCAACTAACAACAAGTCGAGTATCAGTGTTGCTTACTTCTTCTGCCGTTTGTTCTGCTAGTATTCATCAATTTTTGAAAAATTACGAAGACCTCAACATCTTCATTTTGGCTGGTGAAGCATTTTGTGGAGTTGAAGCAGTTGAGTTCAGACAGAAGTTGAAGGCTGTTTGTGAAAACTATTTCATAGCATTTCATCGGCAGATTATATATGTAAGTTTGACTTAAAGGGTTCTCATTTTCTTTATTGTCAATATCATGAAGCAGTTGCTTAAAAAAAGTTAAAACCAAAAAATAGAATAAGATAAAATCAGTTGGCAGTTAAAATAAAATGTATATTATTTTTGCAGTCGTCTCATGATAGGATATACACCATGCCTAGGAGGCGGGCTGTTAGTTTTCTCCATAATCTTAGTTTACTTTTCAGCAGTCATATACATGGAATGTGATTTTTTAGATATCAATGCGGCACCTTTATGTTATGACTTTAAACCTTTTGCTTTAGTTTATGAAAATTTTTCAAAGAACATGGTATTTTCAAAATTGTATATGCATTCAAAATTACGTCCCTACGTCTTTTATCTTTCTATTTGTATTGATTTATCCACCACACTTGTAATGAGTTATCTATACAGAAATGAAAACTAGGTTATCGGCTAGGTTGACATTGATTCTATTTCAGGCTCTTAAAATGGTTTTGGAGAGAGAAAATTGGCTTATAATGCCACCAGATACAGTACAAGCAATTAGTTTTGCTGGGCTTGTTGGCGATGGTGCACCTCTACTTGTTCCATCTGATGTTAGTCGTGCAAGATTCCTTCATTTTGACAAGTCCGTGAAATTGGTTGATACTGGTGCCAATAAGAGCGGATTCTCTCATTGGCTAAGGAATGGAAACCCATTTTTGCTTAAAATGATGCATACTTCCAACCAATCTAATGGAGGAGTCTCTAGTGGCCTTGATGGGCATTTGACTGAAAATCTTTATGATGACAAGATCTCTCCACGAAAGAGTGATGCAAGTCGCTTAAATGGTGCTAATTCTGTTTTAGAAGAAGAAAATGAAGATCTTCTTGCTGACTTTATCGATGAGGATAGTCAACTTCCAAGCCGGATTTCAAAACCTACGCGTCCACGAAATCATTCTTCTAGTTTGAATGATGAGGAGTGTGCAGCTCAAACAGGATCATCTATTTGCCTTCTAAGGTGACATTCTTTTAAATCTATGGCTGAGAAAGTTACTCTCTTTTGTAGTGTCAAATTTTATTGTATGTTCTTTTCATGGTTGTATTTACCTTTTCAAGACTCTTGCACATCAGGTCAATGGATAAGTATGCAAGGCTTATGCAGAAGTTAGAAATAGTCAATGTTGAGTTTTTCAAGGTAAGTTCCTCTGTGTATTTGCTCTGATACTATATGTCTTTTAGTTTTTCTCTGAACCATTTTCCTGATTCAGTATATTGTTGCAGGGGATATGCCAGTTGTTTGAGATATTCTT
This sequence comes from Ficus hispida, assembly GCA_025413025.1. Classification (NCBI taxonomy): domain Eukaryota; kingdom Viridiplantae; phylum Streptophyta; class Magnoliopsida; order Rosales; family Moraceae; genus Ficus; species Ficus hispida. The sequence continues at coordinate 4,384,060 of CM046363.1, forward strand.
TCATTTTGTTTATGAGACATTTGGTCAGCAGAACAATAATTCAGGAGGAAAAGGTTCAGTTGACTTTATCACTAGTAAGTAATATTTCGAGGGACAACCGTCCTTTTTTCCCCCTCCATTTAATATATAACATATTTCCGTGCTTTAGTCTTGCTCACGTTCTGTTTTAATCGATGTATCTATCATACAGGTACGTTCAGTTTTGATGTAAGACACACCCAAATAATTCATAAGGCATGCCTAAGTATCGTATTGTCTTGTGTTTTCCAGATCGACTGAGGACAGCATTATCGAGAATAGCGCAAGATTGTGACCAATGGATAAAACCCTTATCCTCTTCACAAGCATCTTTGACTGTATCGTTTACACATGCAGACATCACGCTAAGTCCCCCCAATACATATTTTGGTCATGCACCAGGAACATCTTTTGGTCTCAAGGTGTGAATCTCTTTTTAAAGGACCTTGTTTGCGTTCTTGCGGATTGAAAGCAAATATTTCCCTATTGATATGGACGCCTTCTACGTGCCTTATTTTATTTTCTTTTTATTTGTATCCATGTTGAATGTGAGGATATTGCTCTATTTTCAAATCTGAACTTAGCATCAAATGTGTGTTTCTATGTTGGTGGATTATTTCTGCCCGCAAACCATTTATAATTGAGAGAATTTCTTATTATTGATTATTTCACTGTGCCATTGAAAATGACTTACTAGGTGTAAGCCAGGACTATGCTCGTTTGGGCTGTACGACTGGGCTTGAGGTCAAAATTAAGTATTACATTAGATAAATATGTTATCCGCGGATGGAAAGCTTAAAAATTTTGAATTATCTACTATGTCTCTGGCTTCTAGAAAAGAAAAATGTTAATTGGGCATCAGCTTTGCAGTTTGTGTACCTAAAAATGATATCACTGCTATAATGCAGGAAAGATGTGCAGGTGCTGACACTATTTCCCTCGTTGCTCGAATGTTGCATAGATCAAAACCTCGTCTTCAGACAATGCTTCTTCAAAGTAATGCTGCTGTTGTTGAAGATTTCTTTGTGCATCTGGTATGTTTTTTAAATCTTTAATGTCAGTGCTGGCAATGGACTATTGGTTTGGGCTATGTTTCCTAGCAGTCTCTCTTTTTCCTCCTTTCCTTCCTCTCTGTGGTTTTCATTTACTTGTCGGAAGGCTTTGGAAATTAATCTTTCTTCGATATCCATGATTCAGATGAAATTTATTGTGTACGGTCGTTTTTATTAGGTGGATGCTGTACCAGATCTTACAGAGCACATCCATAGGACAACTGCAAGACAATTGCTTCACATGAATGGGTAATTCTGATGTTTTCCCATTTTCGTGTATTTTTGTTAAACTTTCTAGCATCTCTTTACCTCTACTTTGTCTTCTTACCCGTTACCTTAGATGAGTTTTTGATTAACATATGAATTTGACAGAATTTTAGTCAAGCTTTTAAATCTTGCTCTAAACCAACTGATCTAAAACAAAGACCTAAGTTTTGCATATTGTGCAATAGTAGTACTTATATTCTTTAACTTTTATTTGCAGATATGTGGATCGGATTTCCAATGCAAAATGGGAAGTAAAAGAGCTAGGACTTGAGCATAATGGGTCAGTGTCCTTAGTGCTAATCTTTGATCTACTTAATTGGTTTTATAATCAAATTCTTAAAACTGTAAACCTGCTTTATTTCGTGTCCGTGCATATGCTCCTTCCACCAACTGTTTAGTTCTATACATGATAAAAGGTTATCGATTTATAATTGGATTGCATGTCAGGGAAATAGGAGCTATGGGTGCTGCAAGAGGGAAGGGGAGAGGGAGAGGAATTCTGAGAAATTAGGAATGTTATAATTTGTTTCCGACTGGGGTGGGTTATTGTCTGTATGATTTATGAATTTATGTGCAAGCATTTCAATTTCATTATGCCTTCTGCTTTAATAGTTCAAGAATATGTGCTCCTGAATTTCTGCTTGTGTAGCAAGTTTGTACGTAAAATTCGCAAGCATTATGACTTGAGTTTATTAAATAGGTATGTCGATTTGTTGTTGGGAGAATTTAAGCACTATAAGACGAGGCTCGTTCATGGCGGAATTCGGAAGGAGGTAAAGAGCCCAATTAGTATTCTTATACTTGCAATGTTATGTTTGACTTAAATTATCTGCACGGATCTTTTTATTTTTTTTATTTTTTTTTGAGCTACCACTTGGACCGCATCTCAACTACATTCTCTCTCTAAAAGTAAATATACCTGATCCTGATTCCAACGAAAAGCTTAATTAAGTGGGTTATACTTGGAACGATTGCCTACTATAATGTTTTTGCACGTGTAGGTTCAAGACCTCCTTTCAGAACATGGAATTGAGATAGTCGCTGAAACACTTGTCGAGGGTCTGTCACGTGTGAAGAGGTGTACTGATGAAGGGCGGGCTCTAATGTCACTGGATCTTCAGGTTTCTGTCTTTTTTCAACTCTTTTAACGTGCGCATCTCCTTGTATGTTCTCCTTGTTTGCATCTTGATCTTGTTAGACCCTAACGGGTTTTTTTTTTTTTTTTTTATATACTTTTTTCCTCTCAGGTTTTAATTAATGGCCTGCAACATATTGTCACCGTAAATGTGAAGCCGAAGTTACAAATGGTTGAAACCTTCATTAAGGTAAGCACAAAAGCATATACTAAAAGTTATCTTATCTTCACCGTTCTCCCAAATTCATTCTCTTACCGCTTTCAAACAGGCTTACTACCTTCCCGAAACTGAATTTGTGCACTGGTCCCGCGCCCACCCTGTAAGTTATTTCCTTCCCAAGAAACCTCTACTGTTACTACTGTTATTACACTTCCAAACTCTCTTGATTATATAAATATCATTCAAGTTCAACAAACTAAATACTTCTTTCTCATGCAGGAATACACAAGAAACCAGATTGTGGGGCTGATAAACCTCGTTGCATCAGTGAAAGGTTGGAAAAGAAAAACCAGGCTCGAAATATTGGAAAAGATCGAATGAGCCTGCACATAGATTCTGGCTCTATTATTCTTTCCTCCTTTTCTACACTAAATCGATGTGTTTACTTGCATCTAAAATTTTTTTTTTTCAAGGTTTTGTATATTTTCGGTGATGATTTAATTTCCCGCAAACTCCCAATGATGTAGCATAGATGAGATTAAGGTTGTGTTTCTTCTTTATGTCAGTTTGTAATATATGGTTACCCCTTGAGGGAACATCAAATGTAATTTTGGATAAAACTGTCATTGAGAAATAATGGTATATATCTGACTTCCGAGGAGAAGTAAAACAATGAGTTTACATCGATTCGGAGAGGTTTTTAAACGCTGAAGTTACAACTTACGAGCATACAGATCTTGGATTCTTCTGTGATTCGTTGGATTACAAAAATTTGTGATCATTTTCACGAGAGTTCTCCAAGTTGTGTAAAGACATCGTAAAAACAATACATGAAATGATGACTGCAGATTTGCGTCGGATATTTTAAGAGTTGCAGCTTGATTTGGAGCCTATAAAATCCATGTTCTCCATTTTTGCCAAAAGAATAATAATAATAATAACGACGACAATAAATAAATGAATAAAATGGTATTTTAATGTGAGACTAATCTTTGATGTAGAATCTACTTCAGCGGCGAATTGATGGAAATAATATATTAAATTCCAAATCTCAGACCAAATCAAACCAACAATCCAAACTTTCAAGGATTCTATCAAAATAAATAGTGGAAAAAGGTCTTATATAATTGTATATATATATTTTAATCTTTTTGGTTTTTCCACCAGTTGAACAATTAGCAATCATTTCTCCCTCCACATGGTAAACGTGTAAATTGGTGGCATAGCTCAATGATGATTGTTGAGATCATATTTGGTATTTCATCTCTCAACATATACATGTCGCCAGAGATGTCATCAAAGAGTACAAGGCGACTCGAAGATGGACAGCTCATAAGACTTGGGAACAAGTCCCAAATGACTGATAGATCAGCAAAAGCCAAATAAGAAAAGTTGACTTCGTGGGTAGTAATAAAGAATATCTCATCAAAATCAAGCAAATCAAGTCAACCAATCAGTCCTTATAAATGAAAGTTTACTCCGCAAGTTTAGGGATCCTTTTTCCAGACATTCTATCCTCTTTCCGGACATTCTACTCAGCGTACTCAGCAATTTGCATACAACATTCCCCTAAACTTTCTGTATCACATCATTGCCCATTTCAATCTAGTCCTTTTTATTTTTTATTTTTTATTTATTGAGATCATCATTGTAACGTCCATTCATATATAGTGAAAGCTTTGGGAAGCACTACAGAGGACGTAACTTAGAGATTACAGGGGAACCTTTATAAAATCGATTGTTTCTGTCTCCATTTGCTTTTCCTGTAATTTACTTTATTTTCTGTGACTCATTATCGACACGCCGACGACTCACCTGTTGTCCTATTTTGGTCATTGATCCTTGATTTTCTTTGATTGTAGATTCGACCCTCTGCAACAATAGTTAAAAAAAAAAATACAACAAAAAATCATCAATCTGATTTTCCTGCTCCCTTGTCCATCTATTATTCATAATATATATATATATATATATATATATATATATATCTCTTCTAGTCTTCTCTATTCTATCTAATTATAACTCGCAAAGAAAATAGGACGACTCTGACCCTACATATATCTATGTTGCCAATTATTATACGAAATTGCTTTACTTGCCAATTATGATAACAAAATAAGAAATTATGTAGTGAACCAGGTGTCCTATATCATTATGTTTATTATATCATCATGTTTATGTGGTAAATTTGTCCAACTAAAATCTTACATTTGCATTATTTGTTTATGTTAACCTTTTATAATTATGTTTTTCGTTGTTAGTGTGTATACATTAATTGTTGAGTCAAATCTTTATAAAAAACGAATTTAAAAAATTCCTATACATATACGTCTACTCACCTTTTTCAAAAAATGCAAGACATACCACGACAGTTTTTCGGAAACAATCGTAGAAAGCTTATATTTAGAAAATTTTTTAAAAAAATTCACGACATATCACGACGGTTTTTGACGAAAACCGTCGTGGAATACATAACACGATGGTTACTACAACGGTTTTTTACAAAAACTGTCGTGGTATATCGTAGTTTATTTTTTTTATTATTTAAAAAAAAAGTGGTGGATTCACGCGAAATTTTAAAAAAATAAATTTTTCAAAATGCAAGATATACCACGACGGTTTTTCGAAAACGGTCGTGGAAAGCCTATATTTAGAAAAAAAATTAAAAATTCACCACACACCATGATGATTTTTATCAAAAACCGTCGTGACATACAAAAAACGTCGTCGTATGTCGTAGTTTATTTTATTATTTTTTTTATTATTTTAAAAAAAAGTGGTGGATTCACGCGAAATTTTAAAAAAAATAAATTTTTTCAAAATGCAAGATATACCACGACGGTTTTTCGAAAACGGTCGTGGAAAGCCTATATTTAGAAAAAAAAATTAAAAATTCACCACACACCATGATGATTTTTATCAAAAACCGTCGTGACATACAAAAAACCGTCGTCGTATGTCGTAGTTTATTATTTATTATTAAAAAAAAAAGTGGCGGATTCATGCGAAATTTTGAAAAAAATTTTTTTTAAAATGCAAGACATACACACGATGGTTTTTTCGAAAACGGTCGGGAACCTACATTTAGAAAAAAACAATTTAAAAATTCATCACATACCACAACGGTTTTCGATACCACGATGGTTTTCGACAAAACCGTGTGGTATGTCGTAGTTTATTTTTATTATTATTATTTTTTTAAAAAGTGGCGGATTCACGCGAAATTTTGAAAAAATAATTTTTTAAAAAAATACAAGACATACTACGACAGTTTTTCGAAAACGGTTGTGGAAAGCCTACATTTAGAATTTTTTTTTTTAAATTCACCACATACCATGACGATTTTTATCGAAAACCGTCATAGTATATGTACCACGACGGTTTTTGACAAAAACTGTCGTGGTATGTCGTAGTTTATTTTTTATATTATTTTTTAAAAAAAGTGACGGATTCACAAGAAATTTTGAAAAAACAATTTTTTTTAAAATGCAAGACATATCACGATGGTTTTTCGGAAACGGTCGTGGAAAGCCTAAGCTTCCACGATGGTATGTCGTCGTTTATTTTTATTATTATTATTTTTTAAAAAAATGGCGGATTCATGCGAAATTTTGAAAAAAAAAAAACAAATTTTTTAAAATGCAAGACATACCATGATGGTTTTTCGAAAATGGTCGTGGAAAGCCTAAGCTTCCACGACGGTTTCCAAAAACCATCGTGGAAGCTTCTACTTCCACGATGGTTTTTCGAAAACCGTCGTGGAAAATGGTCGTGGAAGCGCTTGGCAACCACGACGGTTTTCGGAAATCCTATTCCACACCGTGTTTTTGGTGTACTTTCCACGACCGTTTTTTTAAAAACAGTCATGAAAGCTCCGTCGTGGAATCTACATTTTGTAGTAGTGACTTTACTTTTAATATTTTAAAATATTATTTCTTAAATTTAGATCTGTTAAGGATTGTGTTCTGTTTTTCTTCATATAAATATACGTATTAGGAAAGAGAAACATGATTACAAAAGATTGACATAAACAACTAATTCAAATATAAGATTTTAGTTAACGGGTGTACCATATAAGCATGATGACGTGGTACACTCAATTCATCAAATAATTTCTCAAAGAGATCACAAAGAATACTTCCCTTCTGTTTGGATGAGAGGTCTAGTTTCATAAATTGGAAAATTTTTGCAAAAGACATACTTTTTTCATCATTATCTCGTTAAAGAAAATGAATCTTTTTAAAATATTCTCACAATGTACAAATTTTAACATCACTTATTCTTGTTCCAAACAACTTTTTGTGTGCATGAAGAATTTTTTTACACATCAAAACACCATTTTATTCTTAAAATGAAAATATTTTCTTATTTAAAACAAGAAAAGTTTCTTTTTGGAAATAGATATGCGATCAAAACATAGTATATAGAATTTGGACGTGGGTGAACAACATACATAATAATACTTTATTTCCACTTTTTATTGAATTATAAATTCAAATCTATTACGTATATATAACTACTATAAACTCCTTTATATTCATACGTATGCATTGAGGATGTCATCGGCACGTTCTTTGATGACGTCCCACGCCGCAACGACGTGAGGCTCCTCCGTGAGAGTTGTGCCGACTGCGAATCGCAACACGAAGATGCCGCCGACGACCGCGTGAGTCATCCAAACACGTCCCGTTGCATTAATGGCATCCATCAACTTAGCGTTAACCTCATTTGTTCTCTCAACTAACCATTTCTCTTTATTATTCTCACTCTTGTTCTGGTCGTCCACAGTAGTAGATTCCACCGACGATGGTGAAATTCGGAAACAGACCGTCGAAAAGTTCCTAGGAACCACGATCTCGAATCGCTTGTCCCCTTCCAAAAATTTTTGGAAAGTCTTGGCCAATTCGACATGGTATCGGAGCAGTTCCCGGAGTCTCTCGACTCCGTAGCTTCTCAGGACGAGCCAGAGTTTTAGGGCTCGAAATCTCCGGCTGAGCGCCATCTGCCAGTCTTTGTAGTCCACCACTTTGTTTGAATCCGTGGCCTTGTTTCGGAGATATTCCGGGTTTGTCGACAGAGACTTGATCAGAGAGGTTGGTTTCTTCACCCAAAGGCAACAGCAGTCTAGGGTTGTGAAGAACCATTTGTGTGCGTTGAAGCTGAATGAGTCGCATGCGTCGATGAATCTGCCCAGCATGTCCCGCATAGCTCCGCTCGCTGACCCACATTCCGTACTCCTTCGCAATCCGGCAAAGTGGGGCTAACGGATCGACCGCCGTCGTGGAAGTCGTTCCCATCGTCGCCATGACGTACATCGGGATGAGCCCGCGTTCGATATCATTGCGAATCGCCTGTCGTAGAATGCCTGGCGACATCGAAAACGACGATGATTTTGTCGTCCTAAGGACGCGGAAATTCTCAGTGTGAATTCCGGCAATCTGTGAGGCTTTTTTTAATGCGCAGTGGGTTTGATCGGAGCAATAGACGACCAGCTTTCCGATTTTGTCCACCCCAATCTTGTGAAGCACTCGGTCTCTTGCCGCAACGAGAGTGCACAAGACGGCCTCGCATGTCGTCCCTTGTAAAACCCCTCCGCCCTTTCCGGAGAAGAGGAAAGACTCGGGAAGGCTCAGCATTTCGCCGAGCCAGTCCATGACGATGCACTCGAGCTCGGTGGCCGCGGGAGACGACATCCAATTGAATCCGACGACATTAAAACCCGTGGAGAGCATTTCACCGAGGAAACCAGCGACGCTACCGGAGCAAGGGAAGTAGGCAAAGTGGTTAGGGCTTTGCCAGTGCGTTATGCCCGGGATGATGTGGTCTTGGACGTCATTGAGGATGGTTTCAATCGGTTCGGGTTGGAATGGAGCTGATTTAGGTAAGCGTTTTCGGAGATAACCCGGTTCGACTTGGCTGAGAACTGGGTAATTCTCGATGTTTTTGTAGTAATCGGCGATGAAGTCGATAATCATGTGGCCTTGCCTTCTGAACTCTTCCGGGTCTAAAGGGTTCGTAGTGTTGGATGAGATGTTGTGATTCGTAACAAACTCATGGTCTCCAAAGCTATCCATTTTGGGGGGAAAAAAAAAATTTTTGGGAAGTGAAGAGAGAAATAGAAGGCTATGAACTTTTTGTTGTCCCTCCCTCTCCTCTCTCGCTCGTAATATGTTTGGGTGATCTTTGGCTGAAGAAAAATGGTTGTGTATATGAACATGGAGTGGGATGGCGTCTTGAAGAAAGTAGGTAAACAGAAATGTGTGCACAGAAAAATATAATGATTGTTTTCATCTATGCCTCATGAATTTTTAAAAGCTTTCACTTTATTTCTTGAATTTTGAATTTAACTACATTTTACCCCTTCTATTAGAATTTTAGTTTTAAAAAAAAACTGACATAAAAATAGGAAAATTAGTTTTGTCAAACTCATTATGTTAGGATTTCTACTTAAAACAAATGGAAATAGATCACATATATGACTGTACTTAACTCTCTCTCTTTTATTTTGGTTTGTGTTTAATTGAAATTCTAATATAAAGGATAAAGTAAGATGAAGGGTTAAAAAATACAGTTTAATAGGAGTTGAACCTTAATTACCAAACAAAGCCTTAGTCTCCTCCAGTCCTAGTATCCCCATGTAAATTACTAAGATTGAAATTAAAGTGGTAAATCCAAATATCAAATTTTAATTGGACGGATATACCACGTAAGCATGATAACATGATACACCCGATTTCTCCTATACGTGGGCTTAAAATTTAATGTAAAATTTAGCATAATATTAAAAAGTGGTTTTCCACTCAAATGTGAGAATTAACATTCACACGTCAACTTCGCAGTGTTAGAGATCTTCAAGTACGTATTGGAGTATTATCTCAAGTTTACACACTTGATAGGTTAACCAACTCAATATCATAATTAAATTGTATATATGTATATACGTTTTTCTTTTTTTTTTTTTTTCCTCAATTTTTTAAAATTAAAACACAAAAACTCTCCAAATCTCTTTTCTCCACCTTCGTTCTCCGTCTCTCCTCTCTTTTTGCTCATCCTTCTATACCATATTCCACATCAGTCATTGGCCGACCACCACATGAAGGAAAAATAAATAAATAAATTTGTTGCCCATTTTCCATTAAAGAAAAATATATTTTTAATAATAACTACAATAAAATTAAGGGGCCAGAGAAAAAAAAAAAAAAGATACAAGGGTTAGGGAGAGAATGATAAGTTAGTGAGGGAAGGTGAGGAAAAGCTTTCTGAAACTAGGGTTTCCCCTTGAGCTCTTCTCTTAGCATTCGACCATAACACAGAAAACGCATGACTGTGCGTCTTTGCCAGTGTCCTGGTCTGACAACACCATGAGTTGACTGAAGAGGGGGATGGGCTTATCGGGTTTTCTCTCAAGGTTCTTTGGGTAAAGGGGAATAGGAGGCGAGGAACTCGCTGTATCTGGCTAGATCTGGTTGCGTAGGGGCTTGGGTGAGGTGGATTGAACGTACGTGTTCGAGTCAGATATGTTGCTAGCTTATATGTTTCTGGTGAGATCGTAGGTGGTAGATAACATTGGGGATGGCAACGAAGATCATGCCAACAACGAGCCTTTGGGATTTCGGACCAGATCGGCTCTTGGCTTCGGTGTTGATTGGGCTTTTGGTAAGGGCCGAATGGTGGTGGCAGCAATGGATATCCAGAAAACCCGATCTTTAAGATCCGAATCTGAAGACCTGATTGTTACCTTTTTCTCCGATGAAGTGGCACATGGTGGCGGAAGTGGCACATGGTGGTGGGGCAGTGGAGCGTGGGACGATTGTTTGATGACAACGTAGTTTTGTTTTTATCTATTGTTAGTGTGTTTTTGTGGTTTGTTTGAAATAAAGGCGGTGGTTCTTCCAGCTATGTCATGTGTCTGTATCACTGATCCACTTGCGGTTTCTCCCAGTGTGATTAGAGTTTTAGTTTTGTTGAATCTGTATCTTTGCAGAGTTTATAGTGGCCTCTGTGCTATGGGTGGTTGACTCTCGATCAATCGGATAATTCCATTGATTGTAGGGGGTTTTGTTCAAACGAGCTTTGTACATGCTTAATTTTGAGATTATCGAGAAATTTAATGAATCTTCCTATTACTGGGTCTCGACGTATGTCTTCCTCACTGAACTTCATTAGATTTTACTGATAGAACTGATCTCATTTGAGGATTATGTCTCTTGTACTATGGGATTATTTGTTTGGTATTGATATTTGTAATGTATCTTTAGTTAATACATTTCTCCATTTAAAAAAAATAATAAAAATAAAAAAAATAAAAAACTACTTCCATTGAATTTTGCGAGACTGATATTATATATTCAACTCTTTACTTCTTGCACAAAAATATTTTTCACAAATGTTGAAATTAAATTGGCATCATCAATTTATAAAATAAAAAAAAATTTGGTAAAAATTATAAATTTACAATTTTACTTATCGTAATAAATTACCACACATGCAAAGCACATATCTCTACTAGTTATAGTCAAAAACTGTCTTTACATGTCACATGCATTTCTTCAATGTTAATCTAATAGCATTTTTAATGCATTGATAAATTGTTATATCAATGGTAAATTTTGATATTTTTATAATATATATATATATATATATATATATGATCTCCATTAGAGTGTTATCTCTATTCTTATAATTGTCATATGCTAAACAATGTGCAAATTTGTGACAAGTTAGACCATCTCGAGTGCAATAATAAATTATTAAGCTAATGTTAACTTTAGGAATTTGGATAAAAAAAAAAAAAAAGGTGCAATCCAATCAAGTGCTATCTATAATGCAAATTTTGCTATATGCTAAATTTTGGGACAAATTTGCCCTCATATCATATGACCAAAGTCAAATTTAACATGTGATTCGTATTTATTGGTGTCTTTACTTTTCATGTAATTATCGTAATATTTTATTCATTATTTAAATACTAAAATTTCACTTTTAAATACAAAACGTAGATATAATATTACAAATAGTATTACACATTAGAGTATAAAGTTGTAAGACAATGTTATTTTTTTACACTCTGATATAGACATTACACATTGATATAGACAAATGCATTGAAGACAGTTTAATAACTGTTTTCAATTAGTGAGTGATTAAAAATTGTTGCTATATTAATGAGATTCTTTTTAAGCAAATCTAACGACTATAATTAAAGATTAAGCATAATATCAATAGGTCTTTTCATTATTGGTATTTTCTTTTATCAAGACTTGAAATTAGTTTGGTAATGCTTTTGGCTTCTTCAAAAGTTTTTGACACAAAATATGATACAAATATTATGTTTGATAAAATTACTTAAAAATTATTTATACAAATATCAATATATTTTAATACTTATTTAATTAAGCTAGAATTTCTAATTATTACTTTTAACTTCTACTTCTCTTTATGTTACAAGTAAAAGTAAAAATTATGACATAAGCACATCAATCTCAAATTAACCCTTAATATTTTATTATGTCTGAAATTCGAAGACGTATTTGAGTTGTTAGGAATTATATAAGGTCGTAATAAATTGGCTATCTCCCCCTTCTATAGGAGATATTTTGACAAATTGACGTTGATGTTAATTGCCTCAGGTCCACCCATTAAATTTCTACAAATTTAATGTGGAAACGGATCTTTAGTAAGGTATCGTGTCTGCAGTTAATAACCCTCGACTCTTGAGTCATCAAAAAAGACAAAAAAGAATGTCGGCAATCAATTAATGAGATTCTTTTTCCTTTTTCCTTTTTTCTATAGAAAAATTAAAAAGTACTCTTTGGTAAGGTATATGTTGAATCCTTAAATTTTCATCCAATTTCGTGAATTATCATATTATTTTATATTAATTTAATATTTAAAATTCTATGAAAGAAAAGAAGAGAAGAAGACAGACTTTGGGTAGAATTTTCTGTATATTGATAATGCACAAAATACAAGAATAATTATACAATTAAAATAATGAGGAAAGTAAACGAGAAAAGGAAAAAAAGGAAACTAATTACAATGAGAAAGAATCCTACAAATAATTACAATAGAGGAAAAAATAATTATAATAAAGAAAAAATATTCTTTCCGTTAATACTCCCCCTCAAGTTGGAGCATGTATGTTGTGAATGCCCAACTTGTGGAGTAGTGAGTGAAAAGGCACTTGTCCCAATGCTTTGGTGAAAATATCGGCCACTTGATTTCCAGTTGACACATATGCCGTCTTGATTTCTCCCCTTTCAATCCGTTCCCGTACAACATGGCAGTCGATCTCAATATGCTTTGTCCTTTCATGAAATACCAGATTAGCAACAATGTGCATAGCTGCTTGGTTGTCGCAATATAAAGTGGCAGATTGTCGATGATCAATTCGTAGATCATGTAGTAAGTATCGTAACCAAGTCATCTCACAAGTAATGGAAGCAATTGACCTATATTCAGCCTCAGCCGAAGATTTGGACACTGTAGTTTGTCTTTTGCTTTTCCAGGAAATGAGTGCTTTTCCTAGAAAAACACAATATCCAGTCACTGATCGTCGTGTAGTAATACATCCAGCCCAATCTGCATCACAAAAACCTGTCAACTCTATATCGTTCTTGCAAGGAAAAAATAATCCTTGTCCCGGAGAGCCTTTCAAGTAACGTAATAAACGATAAACAGAGTCTAAATGTGGTTGCCTAGGCATCTGCATGAATTGACTTAGCACATTAACTGTGAAAGTAATCTCTGGTCGAGTGATGGTGAGATAAATTAATTTCCCTACTAATCGCCGATAATGAGTAGGGTCCTTAAGTAATTTGCCATCGGTAGGACTAAGTTTCAAGTTTTGCTCCATGGGAAACTTAGCTGGTTTTGCCCCAAGTAAACCTGCTTCCTTGAGAATATCAAGCGTGTATTTTCGTTGATTGATGGATATACCGGCTTGAGATCGAGCAACTTCAACACCAAGAAAGTATTTAAGTGACCCAAGATCTTTGAGTTTAAAACAGGTTCCAAGGAAGTTCTTGACTTCTTTGATTGCATTCTCATCATCTCCTGTGATAATCATGTCATCCACGTAAAGCAATATGGCTATAATAGAGGTTCCACACACCTTGGTGAAAAGAGAATAATCAGCTCGGGATTGTTGAAAACCAAACTTGGTGATGGCTGTGAGAAACTTGTGAAACCATAATCGTGAAGCCTGTTTGAGACCATATAGAGATTTGTGAAGTCGGCATACAAGAGTCTCCCCCTGCTGACGGAAACCGGGAGGCGGATTCATATAGACTTCCTCAGTGAGATCACCATGAAGGAAAGCATTTTGAACATCCATTTGGTGGAGACCCCATCTACGAGCAGAGGCAATGGCTAAGAGACACCGAAGAGTAGTGAGCTTGGCGACGGGAGCAAAAGTCTCAGTGTAATCAATGCCTTCTCGTTGGGTAAAGCCTTTGGCAACAAGGCGAGCTTTGTATCATTCCACTGTGCCATTAGAATGATACTTGATCTTGTAAACCCATTTGCACCCAATGGGGCGATGATTAGGAGGTAAGGGGACAAGAGACCAAGTTTTGTTGGCTTCAAGAGCACGTATCTCGGATTGCATTGCTTCAACCCATTTAGGATCCTGACAAGCCTGCTCATAAGATTCTGGTTCGACCATGTGAGAGATAGTGTAAGAAAACTTACGATAGGCAGATGAAAGGTTAGAATATGACACATACCTTGATAAAGGATGGTGAGTCAAGGATTTAACCGGAAGAGCCATGTTCGGTACTGGTAGAACATGGTTTATATGGTAATCTTTCAGGTGAGAGGGTGGTCAGCTTTGGCGAGTGGAGCGTCGAATGGAGGTGTGGGGGAGAAGGTCAGTGCCGCTACTTATATATTCTGGTGCCGTAGCATCGAGTATGGTTTCCGTAATGGGTTGGTTCAAAGAGTCGGCACCACGGTTTGGAGTAGGTAGGGCCTCGGCGCTAAGGTCTGGAAGTGGATTTGGTGGGATTTCTGGGATTTTTGGGTCTATGGTAGTGAATGGTAGATCAATGGGTGTGTCGAGAGGTATAGGAAAGGTTGGTAGGGTGGTTGTAGTGTGGTCATTTTATGGTAAAGTAGAATAAGGAAAAATGTCTTCATGAAAAACGACATCACGAGAGACAAAAAATCTTTTGTCAATTAAATCATAGACTCGATATCCTTTTTGTCCTTTAGGATACCCCAAAAAAACACATTTTCTCGCTCGTGTGTCCAATTTGTGAGTGGTAGTAAGATTTGTGGCAAAACAAAGGCATCCATAGACTCGGATATGTGAATAAGAAGGAGGTTTTTTGTGGAGTGTTTCATATGGAGTTTTGTTAGAAAGAAGTGGTGTGGGCAATCGGTTGATGAGGTAACAAGCTGTTTGAACATGTTCCGCCCAAAATTTTAGTGGTAGATTAGCTTGAAACCAAAGGGCTCGTGCTACATTTAACAAATGGCGATGCTTACGCTCCACAACCCCATTTTGTTGAGGTGTGGAAGTGCAAGAATGTGTGAAATCAATGCCGTTGTCACTAAAAAATGGTTGTAAAGAATGAAATTCCCCCCCATTATCGGAACGAAGTCTTTTTATAGTACAACCATATTGCATTTTGACCCAAGCAAAGAAATTACGTAAGAGAAGTTGTGTTTCAGATTTATAACGCATGAAAAATAGCCAAGTAAATCGGGAAAAATCATCCACAATAGTCAAAAAATACTTAGCACCAAAATAAGAATGTATTCTATGTGGCCCCCAAATGTCACAATGAATCAAATCAAAAGGTGCAATGCTGGAAATAGTACTATTGGAAAATGGTAACCGAGTTTGTTTAGCCAAAGGACAAATGTCACAAAAAAAATGTGAATCAAAGGAAATAGCTGGATTGTTTTTGGATAATAAGCGAAGTGGAAGGATCGATGGATGCCCAAGCCGATTGTGCCAAAGGTTGGATTTGTGGTTGGTGGTGTTGGCTAGAGGAGGATGACGATCCATGGAGAGGAAATATAAACCATTATTCTGCCTGCCCCGTCCAATCGTCTTCTTCGTAGTTAAATCCTGCACCACACAAAAATCATGATAGAATGTCACATTACAACCTAAGGCCTTTGTAAGTTTACTGATAGAAAGCAAATTGACTTTGAATTCCGGCACAAATAACACATCATCAAGAGTTATATCATCAGTAACATGAATGGGACCAATGGAATTAATTTTGGCTTTCCCTCCATTAGGTAGTTCAACGAAACGATGGTGTTTAGTGTTGGTTTTATTGTGTGCAGGAGGATATTTAGAAATATGGTCTGTGGCTCCACTGTCTATTATCCATTGATGTGTAGGGGATGAATGCATACCTGTGGTATTAGCAAAAGATTGTGTGTTACCGGTATTTTGTCGAAGAAGGCTCATAAGACGATCATGCTCATCGAGTGTGAAAGTGGCTACTTTGCTTTCCTGAGTGCTTGTGGCATCATTAGCGACGGCTTGCACATTGTGGGCTGCCTTTTTCTTTGGTTTGACGTTTTTCCCATGAAATTTGTGTCCTGGAGGAAACCCGTGGAGAAAGAAACATCGTTCGATGGAGTGTCCATCCATATCGCAATGAGTGCAATGGTAATGTGATTTCTTTCCACTAGTAGCCACTTGGTTGGTAGAGTTGGAAGGAGTCACAGATTGATAGTTGGCATGTGACACTCCATTGTCTCGCTTGATAAACATATGCCTGTCTTTCTTGTTGTAAATAAGAGCATGTACCTTTCTTGTGTCGGAAAGAGGATCATCATAAGAATTGAACACGTATTGTCGAAAAAGAATCATTCAATCCATTAAGAATTGCATGACCCTTTCCTTTTCTTCTCGTTCAGCCAAAACTTGATGCCTCCATAACTACAAGAATAGGATCATGATAGGAAGCCAATTCATCCTAAAGAGCTTTCATCTTGGTATAGTAATAGAGACGGATTGATGTCCTTGTCGTAGTTCGACGATCTCTTGGCGGATTTGAAAAATCCGGGTGTCATTCCCTTGTGAGAATCTATCGTAGAGATCATTCCAAACATCCTTTGCAGATTCTGCATATATAATACTCCCAGCAATATTAGTATTGACAGAGTTAAGGATCCAAGATAGTACCATATTGTTGCATCGTTCCCATAGTGGAAATTTGGTGTCGGTAGATTTCTACTTCTCTAAATCTCCGTTGATAAATCCAAGCTTATTCTTTGCACTCAAAGCAAGCCTCATGGCACGACTCCATTGTCCGTAGTTGTCGCCGTCAAGGACTTTGGATACGAGAACAAGTCCGGGATGATCGGAGTGATGAAGCAAAAGAGGGTTTGAAAAATCATCCATCATCTTCTTTGATTTCTCTTCGTCCATAGCCGCAGCGGAAATTGATATAGAACCTCAAGACTCTGATACCATGTAAAATTCTATGAAAGAAAAGAAGAGAAGAAGACAGACTTTGGGTAGAATTTTCTATATATTGATAATGAACAAAATACAAGAATAATTTATACAATTAAAATAATGAGGAAAGTAAACGAGAAAAGGAAAAAAAAAGGAAACTAATTACAATAAGAAAGAATCCTACAAATAATTACAATAGAGGAAAAAATAATTATAATAAAGAAAAATATCTTTCCGTTAATAATATTTTGATAATAACTTACTATAGGATCATTCAATTATTTTCAAGACGCGTACAATGCCAACAAAAGGAAACTAAAGCATGTAATGCAATTGATAGAGCCTTACAACCACATACCTATTCAAATGCGTGTCAGTAAGTAATTATTTTTTTTTTCTTCCAATTCATTTATTTAGTTATTTTGTAATTGAACATATTATTTACAATTCTAGTTTATAAACTGAGAGAGGTTACGAGAAAAAGCTAAGTAAATTTATAATATGGAAATAATGGAGGCATTGGTTTTTTTATCATACTTCAATTGATTGGGAAGACTACATTATAAATACTCACGTTCTTGACCTTAAGATGTAAGTTCTTATTAAATGATGTTCCTTAAGATGTATGTTCTTATTAAATGATGTTTCCTTAAGATGTATGTTCTTATTAAATGATGTTTCGTGTCGGTGACAAGAATATTTTTGGATGTAATTATATTCCACAAATATCAAGTTAAAGTTGAGATGTTATACATCAAGACTTTGTAATTATATAACAACGAACGACTTATTTACTGTGGACTAATCATTATACATCTCAACTTCTTTATCTGCATGTGTGTTGGGGTTTTTTTTTTTTTTTTTTTTTTAACAATGTATATAAATAATTGAGTCATTGGCGGGAGCATGATAGAATATGATTTGCTATTGGATATATAAATTTACAATTGAGATGTTTTGGGATCTCTGATACTATCTGCTCTCTCTCACTATATACAGGCAAAAAAAAAAAAAAAAAAAACGCTATGCATGTTTGACTCAAAATTAGGAACAAAATCTCATGAAATTGTCAGATGGTCATTTTTATAACTGATATTTTCTTTTTCCAAGACGTATACTAGTTTATTTTTTGTTTGAAATTCAAAGATTTGTTTGGATAGTTAGGAGTGGGGTCAGACGTGTTTGGGTAGTTTATTTGACCTTGATATTAAATGACTTAAATGGGTTTGTTACGAGACCCTATAATTTGTTCCTAAAAGAGTTGTATCATTAATTGGTTGATGGTGGCCATAACGATCTTGAGTAGCCTCGGTTCCACCTATGAAATTTCTACAAATTTCAAAACAAGTATACTATTTCTAAACGAACTTGTTACTTCTATTTAACAACACTTTGATTGACAGTCCTAAAGAATAAAAAAATAAAAAATAAAAACTTTTTCGTAATCGGAAGTCAAAAGGTACTCTTTTAATAAAGTATATATAAATTTTCAATCCTTAAATTTTCGTCGAACTTCGTGAGTTTATCACATTATTTTAGATCTAATTTGATTTTGACAATAACCCGATGATTATGCACTATGTCCTTCCAACACGATCATTTTTCCTTGTGTTCATACCAATAGAGGTGAAATCTACACTTGATTTGTATAACTAGACTCAATGATTGATTTTGGAGTTGCTTATGGATCGACCCGCTAGGGGGTTCATTGTTCTAGTCAATATGTTGCGTGAACAGTAAAATATAAGGTAGAAATAATACAAATTAGAGACAGAGGCACAGTTAAAAAAAAAAAAGATCTTTCATTCGTTCATATATATATATATATATGATAATCTGTAATATTCTTTTATATAAAATATTGTATGGTACATCGAAGATCACATATATGACTTGTTTACTTTTCAGGAATAAGGAATCAGAATTGAGAATGAGAATTAAACCCATGTTCACTTACTTATTTTTATCCTGGAATGGGAATGAAATTGTGTGGGACCCATACTAATTTGGGATTGAATATGGGGATTGACAATCCCAAACCCCCCACCGGATTAGCACTCTCACTTCTGATATTAAAGTTAAATTATTACTTTGTCCCCAACTTTACTTTCTTATATGAAGATTAAAAAGGAAAAGTAAAAGATTGAAAAATCCTTTTTTTTTTTTCACGCTATTCATTTTTCCTTCTACTATTTTTTAAAATTTTTTAATGCTACTTTTTAAATTTTTTAATGTTCAAACAAAATTTAAAAAGTGAGTGATAGTAAATCAACTATAAACAAAATTTTAATTTTAGAAATTTATTTCAACATTATTTTTTTTAAGAAAATTTATATTTAAAAAAAAGTTAAATATTTACTAGAACAAACTATTTATCTCAAATCTTGACTTTTTTATTTAAAAAATAATCTTCATAATATAATATCTATTAGTACATAAATAACTTATCTCAACATTATGTTTTAAAAATATATATATATTTCAAGAAAATAGTTCTATAATTAGTAGAACAAAATAATTTATCTCAAATTTTTTACTTTTTTTTAAGCATAAAAAATAATCATTTTAGTAATAAAATAATTAATATATAATCTACTTATTTAAATTGAAAACACAAAATTAACTGAAAGGGTATATATGACTCCCATTCTTATTTTAAGTAAATGCATGAATGAGATTGACAGTGATTCTGACTCCGATTCTTGGAACCCAAGTAAACAGTATATTCTGACTTCGAATCCTAATTCCAAATCCAGCTTACTCCGAATCATACCCACTCCGATTACACATAAGTAAACATGCCAATAAAATAGGGCTAGTAATTTATGTATGTGGGCTGAGTTTGGGTCAGCCCAATTATAGCACGACACAATACACATGAATACGAACACGACATAATTAATTAATAGGTCAGGAACCTAAATACGAACATGAATCGTGTACTAAACGGATAGTATAATATGACACCCAAACACGATTATTAAACGGATCACTATGGATTAAAAGGTTACGAGAAACACCAATTTTGATGAAAGGTGAGTACGTGCTCTCCTTTATGAACTACAAATATATTGCTAATTTATTAGGAAAGACAGCTCTCAAAAAAGGAGTAAAAAAAAAATTTTATTGCAAAGGAAGTGGGCAGTACTAATGGGATCCCTGGTTATTGTCTTGGCAAAATATTTTGATTCGAGTAGAACATTTGGAGACAAAGTTATAACTACTTTTCTTTTCAATTAAATACTTTAATTTATAACTACTTTTCTTTTCAATTAAATAATTTAATTTTTTGAAATGCCGACAACTATGTCATATACTCATGTCTAACAATTTTCATAAGTTTAATCTTAATTTCTTGTTTGAAAGTATTTTTGTTTCTGTTCATACAATAATGAGATTTTTTTTTTCTTAAACATTTTGTTCGTTAATGAATCGGGTAATAACCATCATATTATACTTTTCATAATACGCCTCAGAAGAAATTCTCTAGCTCTCCAATTATTTATATAGAAAAATCTTTAATTAAATTGAATAAGTGGACAAACACAATTTGTTATGTGTAATTGGTAGCGATGTAACCTAAAAAATGGTACAAATGCTATATTTAAAGTTAGAAATTACTTGGCATCATTAGTTAAACCAAAGCTTTAACTAAGGGTCCTAATCGTCAAGGCTTTTTAAGACCGAGCAAAAATGCAAAATGAGTTTACAAAATAATAATCTCTTGCACAAATTTTTAGTCGGTATGTTGATGTTGATAATTTGGAGCGAAATGATGCTTGACAGATATGATATGTCGCTGGCCATTAATACGATGGGAGTTTTGCACATGCTAAGCTTTGCACAGAAATGTATCAAACTTAAGATCCTTCTTCATGTGTCAACTGCTGAGTGACATCTATTATGATTTTTTGTTTGGTATAAAAAGGGATAAAATGATACGCATATATGCTTGTGTATATATTAAAGCACTTCTCTTCGGCAGCCGGACATGAACGTTAATAATAACATTTTATTTTGAATCTTATAATTACTAGTTAATTTTCATATAACTTTCTATTTATAAACTTATACCATGGACTACATAGAGCTATTAGTGCAAATTACAAATATTACCAAAATATATTACATAATAATTAATTGATTGTTACAATAACCAAAAAAACAAAAAAAATTTACAAGTGCCATTTTATAAGGGTGCCTGGTAAGAGAGTTCATATATATATATATATATATATATATATATATAATTGCCCATTCTTGTTAGCAACTAGTACTTTTCAAAGTTTGGTACTGAAAAATGTTTATGTTTCAAGCTTATGTGTGCGGAGAAAGGAAGGAACTCATAGAAGAGAAAGCATTTTACATTGGAGAGACATTGAAGAAAACAAATTCTAAACTTGATTACAAAGTAGAAGGAAACTGATGGTCCAGAAATTGAATGAACTGAGAGCAAAGGAACATCAAAAGAAGCAACACCATGAAGGATTTTGGCATGAAAAGGTTCTATAGAATAAAACATATTTTTCTTTCTGAAATTTGATTGTTTGATGTTTCACATCAGTGATCAAACAAAAATTAGTAAACATAAGAAAAAAAAATGTGAAAACATGTGTGATATTGTCAGATTTTCATCAAACTACCTTAAATTATTCACATTTTTTTATTCTAACACGATTTGATGATGTAAAAATTGGATAGTACCAAAAAAGTGATTTTTTTTTTCCATAACGTCCCAAAAAATCCGACTTGAAAAACAAAAGAGGAAAAAATAAAATCTAAGTCGTCGTGATTAATTATACTTTTCTTTTGGGGGGGAAAAAATCCTTGATTGAAAAACAGAGCAAAGAAATTTGGATGGCCGAATACCTGTGTTTACAAAGGCAATGGGGGAGATGTGTTTACAACAATTATGTGATCAAGTTGATAATCTCCCCATTGCCATCGTACGGCCCACAATAATTACAAGTACTATCAAGGATCCCTTTCCCGGTTGGATTGAAGGTTTGAGGTAATTAGTTTTTCTCTAGGGCTCTATAATTTAATGTCTTCTAATATTTATTTAATTTTTCTTTCATAAAGTAAAAATGGAGTACATAATCTTCTTAATTATTTGTTTCTAAATAAATCTAAAACAAATAGTATAATAAAAATATATTATCTTAAATAGTATTGTATAAAAAATAAAAATAAAAAGCCACAAATTATTCACACAGTATTCACATTTGATATTGTTTAATTTTGTTGAAAAAGGTAATGCTGAAATAAAAGGTAATTTGGCTTTTTCTAGGTCGAGATGTATAATTTATAGAATAATTGGAAAACGGATCATGAATGTAAACACAAATTTAAAAAAAAAAAAAAAAAAAAAAAAGGGTGAAATGTAACATTCTAGTAAAAACATAAGAGGGTTTTTGTTACTATTCCATAGTATTATTATGTCTCAAAGATATTGAGAGCTATAGAGCTCAAGGCTTTCAAGTCTCGAGACCCCACAATGTAGTGATCGATCAAGTTTTGTCTGTCCATTTAATTTATTTTTCTTTTCTCTCTTTCTTTTCTCCTTTTTTTTTTGTTTTGTTTTTTTTTTTTTTTTTTTTCGAGGGTGCTTTTCTCTCGTTCTTTATCTCACTATTTTTCTTTCCTTTTTTTTTTTATAATAAATAATTTGTGTCCGAGTATAGAACCGTTGATAGCGTACTCGTTAGTTTTGGCAAAGGAAAACTGACAAGGTTACTGGGCAGTCATTCAATTGATTGTTGACATGGTAAGTTTTGGAACCTCTCTCAAGCAGACACACACACACATACACAGACATATGTAACACACATCAACTATTTAGTTAGACGTATTTATAATTTGCTCCCATTTCCCAATTACATAATATCACTGATCATCCATATGTAAGTCTCATATCACGTGAGACCTAGCTTTTCTCGGAAAAAAATGATGCTTAATTTTATCGATGTCCTTGAATATTATGCAGATACCAGCAGACATGGTGGTAAGTGCAATAATTATGGCCATTGTGGCTCATGCCCATGCAAACCAAGCGTCTGGCACAATTTACCATGCGGGGTCCTCACTCAGAAACCCTTTGGACGTTGCTCAACTGCTCAAAGTAGGGACATAACACTTTATCGACAATCCACTGATGAACAAGAATGGAAATCCCATAAGAGTTAAGAATCTTACATTCCATAACACCATGGCTCGTTTTCGAATGAACATGACTATTCGAGCCATCCTTCCTTTGAAGGTTTGTTAATTATGGAGATTCTTTTGATTTCTTGTTTTGATTTGATCTTATCTTTTTTTTAGCCCGTTAAAAGGCTAGCTCATCGTACGGATGAGAGCTGATAACTCTAGGAATTAGAGTTATCTTAGGCACTTTTAGACTTGAATGTAGTTGGTTTAGAGAGTCTTTGTGTTATTCTTAGCATATTTTCCTTTGTTTTATGTTTGTGTGAACTTTTTATTTTGGGTTTAGTGTTTGGTTGAAATCATGGCAAATGTGAAGAAAAACAGGATCAAATGAGGGCTGAAGTGTGTTTTAATTCTTGTGTGAATTATAGAAGTATCTGAGCCGAAAATGCTACAGCTACAGCAAATTGTACCAGCTGGCATTATTCTAAAAGAGCAAAAAGAATATTACAGCTCATATTTGTGGGGATCACTTTTCTACTTCAGTTGGGAGGTCCTGTGAGCCTTAGTTTTACCCTAAAGGGTTAGTATAATTAGAGGAGGCAGCCGTATTGGAAGGGGAGAGCTGGAAAACAGGGAAATTTGGATAGTACAGAGAAAGAGAAAAGAAGAAGAGTACAGGGAGAGAGAGACCTGCAGATTTGCTTCCATTTTCACGCCTATTTTGGAGAGTGATCTCAGGAGAAGAAGAAGAAAGGACGAGAAGGACCACCTAGCCACTTGGAGTTTTTCTCTTGCTTACTCTTTCCTTGATTATTCCTTGATTTTCATTCTCTGTTGAACAATAGATTATGTATTTAAGCTTGTTTTTGTAATCCTAAACATGAGTTAAATTTCTTTAGTTGGGCTTGTTGATGAACCCGAAATTAGGAGGATGATTTGATTGTTTATTGGAATGTTGAGAATTTTCTTTCTTATTTATTCAAGTGCTTTGATTGTTTAATTTCTATTGTTGATTGGCCATCAATTTATAGGAAACTAAGTTCTGATTAACTCTGGAAAAATTAATTTGAACTGGATCTAACTTGGATGATGCAAGTTCAATATGCTTTTTGAAGTTTTATATTGATTTGTGAATGGTATAGGAATATGCTATTTACCTTGTATAATCCATTGAAATTGATATATGAATTTGTGTTCTGAGAATTAGATTCATATAGGAATATGTTGAAAAAAGTTTAAAGAATTTTAGTCATAATTAATTTGGAAGAATTTTATGATAAAATTAAATTTCAGTTAACAGGACATGTTTTGCTGCAGCATTTCTATAGCATTCGGATCAGACTTGCAGTTAAGGGGAAATTAGCAATCCTAGCTTAATTCTCATTCTTGATTTACAAACTCTTGATTGGATATTGTTCTTTTTGTCTATTTTAGTACATTTTCATTTTACTCATTTTATTTCTCTAGATTATTTCCATTTTTACTTAGTTTAATTTTTAATCCAAATTGATTTATGCTTGATTTCTTTTGCAAGTCATTTTAGTGATTCAATCCTTATGGAGACGATACTCAATTCACTTTCTATATTACTTATGCGAGTACACTTGCATAGGTTTATATACACTAAATAATCGCAAAAACAAAATTTTGGTGTCGTTACCGGGGATTAAAATCATTTAAAATATTTGTAAAAGTTATTTTGTTTTATTTCTTGTTTTTGCATTTTCTTATTGGTTGAGTTTTTGTATTTTCAGGAGCTTGTTTTCTCTGCATGAATAACCCACTACTACAAAATATAGATTCCACGACCGTTTTTTAAAAAACCGTCGTGAAAAATGCAGCAAAAACATGGAGCGGAACATAATTTCCGAAAACTATCGTGAAAGCCGAAGCTTCCACGACGGTTGCAGAAAACCGTCGTGGAAGACCATGCTTCCACGACGGTTACAGAAAACCGTCGTGGAAGCTAGAGATACCACGATGGTTAAAAAAACCGTCGTGGTATCTCAACTAAAATTTTGATAAAAAAATTTTTTTAATTAAAAAAAAAACACCGTCGTTGAATTTAAAAAAAAATTTAAAAATTAGCTACCACGACGGTTTCCAAAAACCGTCGTGGAAGCACGAATCTTCCACGACGGTTTTTTAGAAACTGTCGTAGTAGGTATGAAGGAGGGAATTTTTCAAAAAAAAAATTTTTGAATTTTTTGACCTACCACAACGGTTTTTTAGAAAATTCCATCTCCACTGCCTATTTGCGTCAAATTGCATGGACCGTAAACAAAAACTAAATCGAACGTGGTTTGTTTGTTTGTCTTCTTAATTAAAAAAAAAAAAAAGAAAGAAAATGGTCACATTCCTATATCAACTGTAAAGAAAATGAAATGAGTGAATTAACAAAGGAAAATTTTAAAAGAGAGAAACAAATGGAGTAAATTACTCATTTAGTCTCTAAATTTTAAGTTTTTATAATTTTGGTCCCTCGTTCTTTTTTTTTTTGTTTTAACTTAAATGATCATAAACTATTAAAATATTACTACAATAGTTATTTTTGTTAACTTTTATATGGAATTCGTAAGTAATTTTAATTAAAAAGTGATGTTTACTGATGGATTTTATAAAAAAAAATTAATGAAAAATGTTACTGTAATAATATTTTTACCAAAAATCATTGTTAGTAATTAAAAGAGAGAGAGAGCAATCAATAAAATATTGGGAATTAGTGAAATTCCAAATATTGAAAATGAGGGAAATGAAATTTAAAATGAAAATGAAATCAGAAATAAAAATAAATATTTTGTTATTGATTTTATAATTCCAGGGGTGCTTTTTAATATTAGCATGGTAAGACTGGCAAGTGCTTTTTTTAATTATTTTTTTTTTTTATTGATATGCATCCAACACTCCCCTTTTAAATTAATTTAATCTTTTTTTTTTTTTTACATTTGTCAAATATCGAATCTTGAACTTACCGGACCTAACCGTTAACTCCCATCCCCTCACTAATTGGGCTAACCCAGTGGCTTGGCAAGTGGTTTTTAGACTGAATAGAATTGTTTGGGTTTTTTTTTTCTCTTAAAAAAAAACCCCCCTTATTTTTTTAGGGAGAACTTACAATAGAGCCTCATTTATATACCATATCTGTGGAGCTCATTTTTAAACCATTAAGATATAATCAAACAGTTGAAATATTGTTTGTGTATAATAATTATATGCACTTTATCTTGTATTAGTATAGACTAATAAATTAAAAAATAATTTTAAAAAAAAGAAAGAAAGTATCCCAAAAAACTAACATCGTTTACAATTAATGGCATCGGATGGGAAGGTCTCGTCGGTTTTTGGGTTAGCGGCCGATGGGGGGAGGGGTGCGGATCTAGCTTGGGCGAGGGGAGGTGCGCAGATCTGTTTGGGTGGGGGGGAGCTCGTCACCAGCGTCATGAGGGAAGGGGGTCTTCGTCGACGTCGGAGGGGGAGGGCGCGCAGATCTGGCATTTGGGGGGAGAGGGGGCGGGTCGACACGGGGAGGGAGGGTCCATCAGCTGCATCGGGGGGGTTGACAGGTGGGCTAATCATGGGCGTCGGGGAGGGGCCTCTTCGTCTGTGTTGGGAGGGAGGGGGGGTGTAGATTTGGTTGGGGGAGGGGGTCCATGGCCGGCATCATTGGGGTGGGCTCATCGCCGACGTCAGGGAGGGCGATGCCTACCACAGGCCAAAGATTGGTTTTTTAAAATTTCTTTTCTTTATATATTTTTTAATTTATTAATCTATATTAATACAAAATAAGGTGCATTATAATTATTACACACAAACAATATTTTAGCCGTTCGATTACATGTTAACGGTTTAAATTAAAAAAACTCTTCTAATTGAGTATATAAATAAAGCTATATCACTTACTTTCCCATTTTTTGTGCGTAAGTAGAGGTGGGAATTTAGGCCGGGCCGACCCGCAACCCGTAATTTAGGCCCGGTCCTCGGCCCGGCCCGACTTTTATCGACCTGGTAAAAGCCCGGCCCGATACTAAGAGGTGGGCCGGGCTCTCATTTTAGGCCTGGCTGGCCGGCCCGGCCCGACCCGAATATTTAAATCCAATGGACCGGCCCGGCCCGCCTGTTATTTAAAATTATATATATTAATTTTATTAAAATTTTAATTATTTTTTAAATTTTTATTAAAAAATTATATATATTAAATATTATATTATATTATATATATATAAAAAGAAAGAAATAAAGGAAAAAAAAAAGTCAACAGGACCAACGGCTATTATAGCCGTTGGTCCAAAACGGCTATAATATATACTTATACAGTATATTACACTTAGTAGTTAGTGTATTATATATGATATAGCCGTTGGGGGGCCAACGGCTAGTCCAGTAGTCTCCCAACGGCTTTAAACTTTAAAGTATTTTTTTTTTAATAATAATAAATTTTTAATTATTTTTATTTTCTTAAAATTTCATTTTCCCATTCTATAAATACCCTTCTATTTTTTCATTCTTTCATACATCTTCTCTCATCTCTCCTTTCAATTTTTTATTCTCTAATTTCTTTCTCCATATTCTCTTATTTCCAATTTCTCAATTCTCATTAGTCAATAATTAATATCCAATAATTTTTTTTATCCATATCTCCTAAATTTACAATAACTCATTTTTCATTATTATTAAATTATCAAAAATATACGAATCTATTCAAAAATTACAAATAAAAAATAAAATTTTAAAAAATTAGGCCCGGCCCGCTCCCGGCCCGATCTAAGCCCGCGGGCCGGGCCAGGCTTATATTGCAAAAATTGGGCCGGGCCGGCCAGCCCGAATTTTTAACGGGCCGGCCCGGCCCGAATTTTTACAATACCCGATGTGCTCGGGCCGGGCCGGGCCGGGCGGCCCGAATTCCCAGCACTCGTAAGTGAGTTTTTTTTTTTTTTTTTTTTTTTTAAGAGCGTAAATGAGTGGTTGGAATGAGAGAGAGAGAGACAAAATTTGAAAAGACAATGCTGTGTCCCCAATGGAGCATGGCAGAACAAAAACAACAACTAGCGTTCTTGGAAAAGCTATCGGAATGCAAGCACCTAAACCATCTGAAGCAGATGCAAGCTTTGTCCATCACTCTCGGCCACTCCCAAACCCAAGTCTCCGCCTTCAAGCTCCTCCGCTTCGCCGCCACAACTCTCTCCAACCTCCCCTACGCCCGCCTCCTCTTCGACCGCCTCTCCTCTCCCAACGTCCATGCCTTTGCCGCCCTCATCACCGCCTACACCTCCCACCGCCTCCACCTCTCCTCTCTCCTCCTCTTCCGCCACATGCTCCGCCTCGGAACTCCCTCTGACTCTTCTTCTCGTCCCAACCACTTTGTCTTTCCCCAAGTCCTCAAATCTGTTCCCGAAGTTATGGAGCCTCGTGGCTGCGGTTCCGTGCATGCCCACGTCGTCAAAACCGGTTTCGATGATAACCCAGTTGTGCAAACGGCGCTTGTTGACTGTTACGCAAGGTGCTCTCGTGGCGTCCCGGATGCTCGGAAGGTGTTTGACGAAATGCCTGAGAGAACTGTTGTGACTTGGACTGCTATGGTCTCTGGGTACATCAGGCTTGGGGATGTGGAGAACGCTATGGTTTTGTTTGAGAGCATGCCGGACCGAGATGTGCCGTCGTGGAATGCAATAATCGCGGGTTGTGCACAGAATGGGCTGTTCTCGCTGTCGGTTTCGCTGTTCAAAAGACTGATGAGCTCTTTTTTGCGGGATAGTCGTATTAGACCGAATCATGTCACTGTTGCGTCTGCACTTTCGGCTTGTGGGCACGGCGGTATGCTCCAGCTTGGTAAGTGGATACATGGTTATGCTTGTAGAAATTGGCTAGTGCCGGATTCCTTTATCTCCAACGCGTTGGTGGATATGTACGGGAAATGTGGCAGCTTGAAAGAAGCGAGGCGGGTTTTCGACATGACCCTGCGAAAAGAGTTGACTTCTTGGAATTCCATGATCAACTGCTATGCACTCCATGGGAAAAGCAAAAATGCAATCATGGTTTTCAAGGAGATGATAGCATCTAAAGACAACGTAAAACCCGACAAGATAACTTTTGTCGGCCTATTTAACGCGTGTACTCATGGAGGATTGGTTGAGGAAGGCATTGCTTATTTTGATTTGATGACCAAGGTATACGAGATCAAGCCCGAGATTCAACACTACGGCTGCTTGATAGACCTTCTCGGTCGAGCAGGCCAGTTCGACAAAGCCATGGAGGTGGTCAAGGGAATGGAAATGGAACCTGACGAAGCCGTGTGGGGGTCTCTGCTAAACGGATGCAAGATCCATCGCCGGACCGATTTAGCAGAGTTGGCGCTGCGGAAATTAATGGAGATAGATCCGCATAATGGGGGTTATGTAAGTATGTTGGCGAACATATATGGAGAAATGGGGAATTGGGAAGAGGTTAGAAAGGTGAGGAAGATGTTGAAAGAAAGGAATGCATACAAAACCCCTGGCTGCAGTTGGGTTGAGGTCAATGAACAAGTTTATCAATTTCATTCCGCTGATACATCTCATCCTAGAATTAAAGAGATTCACCACATCTTAGAAACTCTCGTTGGTTTTATCAGTTTGATCAAGACAAGTCAAATTCAATAGCGGATGTCCCCAATATTAATTCTTAGACTTCTTTTACGTATTCTAACAGGAAAATAATAATAATATTTCATTAACAAATCAGGGTCACGAGAAACAATTCTAGAGAGCTATGGCTCATCATGTTGTGGCTAACATTCTTTTCTAGTCACAATGCCAATCACAAACATGATATAAGATTGCTTGTAAAGAGTAAAATCAATGCTACATTCTGCTTTTAGCACGCTTCAGCTGCCAACTACTTGATTTTACTAGCCATTCTAATCCGTTGTCTTCAATCAGATAAAAAGAAAACTTTACATATAAAAAATAATAATAAAATCAGTTGTCTTCAATCGGAGCAAAAAAATAAAAATAAAAATAAAAACAAAAACAAAAACAAAACCTGTTGTCGTCAATGCCAACACTGAGTTGTCCTTGATGTCCAAAAGCATCCTCATCAATTTTACTTCCCTTTCGCAAAACAGAAAGCAGAACATGAGGCGGTACTATTATTTCTCACTAACATCAACAGATGCAACAAACAGATTGCAATCTCAGCAACCGAAAAAAAAAAAAAAAAAAAAAAAATGTAAAATGGAACTCTATTCCCATCCGGAAACATAGAAAATATCTTCATGTCTAATATAGTCCAAGTCCAATTTGAACGAAAATCGTCCACAAATCATTGCAAATTTTTTTTTTTTTTTTTTAATCCACGAGAGATGCATGTACCCATTGGTTATACTTTTACTCTACATATCAACAAACACCCATTGGTTATACTTTTAATCTATATATCAACAAACAACACAAAATAGAACCGGTACAATATATATTTGCGTGCGTGCGCTTTATCTTTTATATATATCTACACAATACTTGGATCTGTAACTTTTGGTTCCTTATCATAATTTGTCCCCGTAACTAATATGATGTTGGTTTCTATAATTACAAATAAACAAAATCTGTCCCTAAACAAAAGTAATTAATTAGACAAACTTTCAAAAAAAACCATGAGATGGATAACCACAAGATCTAATCCTTTGTGAAGGATGCCTCATTAAAACCTTGCAAGGATAAAACCCGAAATCATCGGGAAAAACTCCAAGCAAGGAAAAAGAGTGCATGATCTTGAGTCAAAGCTTCCCATATTGAACTTCTACACATTAAAACCAGTGACTTTTAAGTTCGTTCTAACTATTGCTAACCAGTTGAATAGCATTTTGCCCCAAGTCTCCTCCATCACGAACTTCATCATCATCAACATGTTGAATATCAGGTGAATCCTCCATCAATAATTCCGTATACAATCCTTCTGTTCTATCTAACACCTCTGCAGCTAATAATCCATCTTCAGCAACGGCAGATAGGTCCATGTATTGATTCTCGAAACCGACATCATGTACAGCTGCAGACTCATAAGCAGGTTCTTGTTGATGAAGACAGTTAGGACGGCTCTGTGATACTTGCAATGACAAGTTTTGTTGGTGAAGATTAGCAACAGTATTGTCAACAGTTTGAAAATCAGGCTCATACTCTGGTACTTGCATATCCGATCCACTTTTGGCCATCTCCTCCATTATTAGGTCGAATACTTCGTCACCAGTGGCATAGTGAGAGTCAACATTTTGATGAAGCTGCACGTTTTGATTTGCATAACCAGGAAATAGCTGTTGAAGACAATTGAGACTGGTCTGCGATGCTAGATTAGCGGTACCATGATACGGTTGTGGTTCCCGCTCCATGTTCTAAGGTGGCTCCTTCAATTGTGTATTAATTTGAGCCTCTTGTCTACTGTCTGTGGTGTATATCTTGCAAAAAAACATACCCAACCATCGGTAAAATGAAACAAAAAGTTCATAGCAATTTTAAAACAATTTGGTCTAATTTTAAATAATACTAATACTATTATAAATGCATGAGGTATGAGAATTAATACCTTCTTAGAGTTTGATGGAACAGTGGCTCATACATGAGCCACTCGGTGTTTGGTTTTTTATCAGCATTGATACAATAATTTAGCAACATCTTGTGCCTGATCTCATGTCCATTTTCCTTTTTTATGGGTATCTTGTGAGTACTAGCCCTCCAAAATCCATCACGAACTTCACGAGTAGGACGACTTCCGTATTCATACTTGAGCTTGTTTTTAGTGAAAAAATACGTCTCCTTTTCTGTTCTAGCTCCATATCCCTCTATGCATTAACAAGTAAAACTAAGTTCTTCTATACAAAGTGAAAAGAAAATTAGAAAAATACAAACATAAAAATGGACTATTTCAGCAAAACAGAGCCGTACATGTAACCGAGACAGACTAAAGTGAAAAGCACACAAAAAATAGTTTCATTAAAATCCTCTTGGGCAGAAATAAACAACGGCAAAAAAAAAAAAAAACCGACATCCAACTAAGAGAAAAACGACAGCTAAACATGATGAAATTAAACAAAACGCATCTCGAGTTTCGACAAAAGCTACTTGAGGAAAATAAACAGCGGCAAAGTAAGCAAATAAAAAACGACACCTAAAGAGAAAAATTGACAACTAAAGAGCAGAGTTATATGGGAAAGTATAATTAGTGAAGGCAAACAGGTAATCAGGATTTGTTAATACTTGTCTTTTAACTATAATTCTATCGAAAATAGGAGAACTAATAACAGACAATCACGTGAAAAAAGGTTAAGATCAGATATATTGTAAATAGAATAGAATGACCCCTTTAGGTAAATTAAGAATTGTATCATAAGATATAAAAAAAGTAAAATAATATAAAACCTACTCAGACTAACTCAAAATTTAAAAATTGCAAAAATTAGAAACTCAACCATAATGCAAAATAAATTACGTTAGTAAAAAAACAGTAGCACATGATAAAAAGCAACTTGAATTTCTTAAAACAAAAAATAATTCATAAATTATTTGAATTATCGGCACTTTACTTCAAAAAGCAACTTGAAGATTTATCCCATAAATTATTTATTAAATATTATTTATGTATATGTGATATATTATCGCTATAAACATACCTTCAAGTAGCTGCGGTATATGGTCATAAATATATATATTACGTAAAAACAGCGACTGGGCCATCAATTAACATACGCAGATAAATATTACGAAAGTTTACAATAAATTGAAAAAGAAAACTACTTTAAATTTAAAAAAAAAAAATGTATATAACAAAAAGAGATAAACCAAAGTGGCCATATCCATCTTAGGATTGTACTCCTCCATTTTGCCGTATCCTGTGACAATAACAAAGTATTCCATCCACTGTCAAAGACGTCTCAGCAATGTTGGCGGCCACAATACACTTGCGCGCTCCATCTTCAGCCTTTTCAAATATTTGCGCTTGCAAGTCGAGCAGGAAGCTGCAAATATAGGAGTATCACGATCTTCAGAACTGCATTCTTTGAGGATGAGATAAGTTGTTCCACGAGCTCTGCTGAGGAATAACAAGCTGCCTCAATTTCACTTTTGCCGGTCAAAAGAACTAGACGTCACCCGGAGGGCTGATGAAATGGATCGTCAAGGACTTTTGCCGTATGATACATTTACAGGAAATGTTCTCCCGGGGATGTGAAATATTGGAACACTGCAACAAATTCAGAAATTAATTAATTACATTCAACAAGTTGATGCCAAACATGACCAGAAGACCAAACTTTGTGGGACAAAAGATTACCTTCCGAAAAATTTGAAAATTTCTGTGCATTGAGAGTAGCAGACGCCACAATGAGCTTAAAATCATGAAGCTGGACAAAATCCCAAAAAAGAACAACTGTGTTCAGTAATCTCTCAGGGGCTTCATCCATCACAATGACCCTCAAACAAAAATGATAAAGAAATTTAAAAGATTCTGTCCTGGTTTCAATAGCCAATAAAGTGTAAAAAAACAATCAGATTTGCTTCTCAGTTACCGATACTTCTCAAGAACAGCATCCTTCACTGTCTCACGCAGAAGTACTCGCATCCGTCATTTACTCTAAGCAAGAAAAAGATAGATTTTGCAGATAGTAGTGTAAACTGGAGAGAACAGCCTCTGAAACAACCTGTGCCTCTACAGAGAGAGAGAACTGCTTGGAAATAAAAACAAATGCCAAGTGATGAGGAACACATACACCTTAAGAAAAAACTCAAATGAAGAAAAAAAGGACATGGGAAAAGAGGAAGCAGAGAGTGGACGGAAACTTCAATCTTGCAGAACTCAACCAAACACTAATATTTCACAATTTTAAACATTATCTCACAGACATTAACTCCAGAAATAAAAACGCCCACAACAATGTTAAAAACAAAATCTCTTAAAGTCCAAACAAACTAAAAAAGGCATCTCTTCCATCGCCAATAGCAGATTACTATCTGAACCAAATTTATCAAAATCATTGCCGAAAAGAAAAAAAAAATCTACAAGAGATATGAACACATGAAGCAGAAGCAATGGGTCTTGCCACGGGTTTAAAAATTTAAAATTATGCAGGGAGGCAAAATTCTTGAATCTTATATATCATGTATTGTATATCATCAATGGTCTCAAAAGAAACTCTCTTAGACCATCAATGTTCCCAGCTTCAGCTGTTTATGCAATCAGGCACCAAATTCATGTTAAACTTCCTAACAAAAACTAAAATCTTGCAGCTTTCTAACATTTATTTCTTTATAAAATAAAAACTCCCCATTTTTATTGTTAAATCAATTATAACCGAAGAGGACAACGCGTCCTATGAAACTCAAAAAGAGAACTTTCCAACAGATAGAATAAAACCGAAAAATTTTATAAAGCTTAATTTTTTTTTTTTTTTTTCATTTTGTTCTTTTGGCTTTCAGTTTTATAGGCATTAAACAATCCTTGATTTCCAAAACACAAACTTTTTTACAGGCCAAACACATAAACAAATGCATTTAATACATAACAAAAGGGAAACTTTTTAGTTTGGATTCAAACCCACAAAATCCAAAGCAGAGTTAAATATATAATAATAAAATTGAGTTTATTTTAAATAAAAAATAAAAATAATTGAAATTATTTAATAAAGCGAACCAACCAAATACAGTTGAATTAAGTAGCCATGAATGTGACTAACGAATTATGTAATAATTATTTACCCCAAAATAAAACGAACTATGTAATAGTATTTACAAAAAAAAAAAAAAAAAGAATTATGTAATAGTTATTCAACAAGTAATATAAATTTAGGGGTTTTGTAGAATAGTTTGAGTTGAGATTTTTAAGTTTTAATAATAAAATTTTTAAATTTTTAAAAAGATAAAAAAAAATTAAAAAAAAAAAAAAATTTTTAAAAAAATATAAAAAAAATTGATTGATGGTTTAAGCATGACCAAATCCTTGTTTAGACTTTATAAAGAAAGACGGGAGAGAGTCAAACGGGGTTATAATTTGCGGATAGTTTTATTTTTTATTTTTTTTTTTTTTTTTTTTTTTTATTTTGCGGAATGTTTTAGTAAAGTTAGGTCGGTAGTTGAAAACGAAACCCTTTTTTTTTTTTTTTTGGCCTTTCTCCATTTAGTGGGTCACACTCTTGTAGATATACAAGAAGTCTGAAAAAGTTTATTCATTTGGCAACTCCAATAAAATTTGAAGGAAAAAAAAAATGGATTCAGAAAACTCAGAAACGCATACACAAGTAGCAGTGGTGGTGGTGGAGAAAAGCAAGTGATATTGAAGAAATTCGTGGATGGGATTCCAAAGGAAAACGACATGGAAATGAAGATTGAAAAGATTCAGCTTCACCCTCCAAATAACAATAAAAACGACTCCATATTGGTGAAGAATCTGTACCTCTCTTGTGACCCTTATATGAGAGGTCGTATGCGTGACTTCCATGGCTCTTACTTACCCCCTTTTGCTCCTGGTCAGGTACAATTCTGTAAATATATATATATATACACTTACTTATTGATAATTGTAATGGTGTTGTTTTTGAGAAAGGCACTTGAAGGTTATGGTGTGGCGATGGTTGTGAATTCTGATAATCCAAATTTCAATCCGGGGGACTTCGTCGCGGGGATCACCGGATGGGAAGATTACAGCTTGATTCGCAGAACTGAACAGCTGAGAAAAATTACTCCAGATGATGACATTCCTCTTTCCTTTCATTTTGGCCTTCTTGGTAATATAATTATGATGTTATTCCTGTTCCATTTAACTATACTATTTCTTAAACACTGTTTACCGCATGAGAGTAAATTTGTCATTCATGAGTTTTGCTTATGTGTGAATTGGAAATCTTCTTGGAATCATATTTTCTCGGAAATTTTCTCACTGATTTCCTTCAAGGCTTTTTTTTCTTTATACGGTGCCTCTGTGTTGAATTGGTTCTCCAATGGCCAAGCTATGTTTAAATACACATACTACGTTTAGACTCGAAGATTTGAATGCAGAAACGCGAATTATATGGCATGGGCATTATTATTTTCAAAGAAAATGGTCACTTTTATTTAGTCCCCCCCCCCCCCCCCCCCCCTCCCATTTTGGATCATTTCTTATTAGAAATTAAGCATGTTGAAATCATTCATATTTTAGAGAATTGCATATGTAAAAAGACATAATAATCAAGTAAAAACTTTAATTTTAGTATCAGGACAGGTCCTTGGTCATTAGACTACGTTTAGAAACCAACGCCACTTCTTCCAGTGTTTTTTCATCTGGCTCTGTAGATCCCTTTTAGTATCATGTCATTAGTCTCAAGCTCATTGTCTACCATTTCCACGCATGATTTGTAATGTTACATATGGTCGTGCCTTGGTTGAAGTAGATTCTTCTTTTTGTCCCAAACTATACTAGCTTCTTCCAAAGTAAACAACTTTCTTGATGTAGATGATGATATCTCTACTGATGGATTTGTATATATGTAATGAAGTACCATTGCCTATCTTTTGCTGTATTGTCATATTCTTATGTCCTATAGCTCTCAACACCAGCTTGTTTGCTGTCCAAGGGCAGAGGGAATTTTGACATAACACGACCAAATTCAAAAACAAAAATGATTTATTATCATTGGTTATACTCTTTTACTCTTTTCCATGTGATAGCTTGTGTTGTGATGCATCACCAGTGAAGACGAATAACGTTGCTCTTTTACTTGTCTTTTGACCACATAAATTTCTCTGTTTTTGAACAGAACAATCACTAGACTAGAAATTATTTTTCATGTAGGCATGCCAGGTTTTACTGCCTATGTGGGTTTCTTCGAGGTGTGCTCTCCTAAGAAAGGCGAATATGTTTTTGTTTCTGCGGCTTCAGGTGCTGTTGGTCAGCTTGTTGGCCAACTTGCTAAATTGCATGGTTGTTATGTGGTTGGAAGTGCTGGTTCAACCAAGAAAGTAATGTCCTCTTTCTTAACCGATTGTAAACCTTTCTATTTGCAATTTATACAATATGGATTGTTCTATCAAGCCAGCAACTTTTCATTCCCATCAACTAAAAAATAAAACAAATAATTGTTTTTCCTTTTTTGTAGGTTGATCTGTTGAAGAATAAGCTCGGGTTTGATGAAGCTTTTAACTACAAGGATGAGCCAGACTTCGATGCAGCTTTAAAGAGGTTAGCAGTCAGTTGTCTTGAAACCAGAGGCCTCTTATCATCAAAGCTGCTTTCAATCCATTTATTAGTATATTACTCTAATAAAGTAGCAATATATTATGCACAAGATAAATTTCAACTAAATTTTATTGCAAACACATTAGAAAACATGTAATTCATGTAATGATTTCCGTTTATGTATGCACATATCCCATTTTGTGTGCTTACACACACACAGGTTGTTAGTAGTGTACATTTGCAAACTGAAACTTCATACCATCTAGAAATTAAGTGAATTTTTAATTCTTTCTATATTCTGTTATCAAATGTATACAAGACTCTCACACAACATCTTTTATGTTGCACCAAAAAATAAAAATAAAAAATAAAAAAAAGTTCTGCTAACTAGAGATTATCAAAGTAGTAACTATGCAAATCTATTCTGAAACTTACTTTTATAGGTACTTTCCACAAGGCATTGACATATACTTCGATAATGTGGGAGGCGACATGCTCGATGCAGCGCTTGGAAACATGAGGGTTTTTGGTAGGATTGCTGCCTGTGGGATGGTATCTCTACACAGCCTCTCTGATCCGCAGAAAATGCGCAACTTATACAATATCGTAATAAAGCGTATTAAGATGCAGGGATTTCTACAAAGCGATTACTTGGACTTGTTTCCGCGCTTCTTGGAAGATGTCACTAGTTACTACAAGCAAGGAAAAATTGTCTACATTGAAGACGTGAAGGAAGGCTTGGAAAGTGGTCCATCTGCTCTTGCTGGCTTATTTTCTGGGAAAAATGTTGGTAAGCAGGTCATTCGTTTGACCCATCAATGAATATCTCCTTTGAGACGCTTCAAACGGCTCACAGTCATAATTAATTACTTGTTCACTCGGATGGAGTTAGCAACTCTTTTAACAGCGTATTGGTTAGACCAAAATTTTGAACAAAAAAAAGTTCAGTTCTTATTTTTCTGTTTCTTTATTTTACCTTTGTTTTATTTATTTTTTCATCTATTTGGGTGCATAGAGTTGATTATTGTAGTGTAATTAAAAGTCAACAGCAAAATGAAACCTTCTGAAACTACTATGTAAATCTTTTTCTTAAAAAAAAAACTATACTATATGTAAACTTGAAATTTAAAAATGGAGAGGCAAAACAAATGAAGAGGCAAAAGGGACGAGGCCCGACTCAATGAATTCCGAAACCTTAAGTAAAGTTTTAAAAATGAGCCTCTTCAAAATATATATATATGTATGTATATCTATATATATATAATGAAAAACAAATTCTTACATTATTCAAAATAACAAAGCAGTCCACTATATATGGAAAAAAGGTAATACGAGGGAATATAGACAAGAAGCTGAAGACGAAGAAAGAGACCGTAGCAGGCTTCTTTTTTTTTTTTTTTTTTTTTTTGAGTAGATATTTTTTTTTCTTCAAGAGGAAATTGATAGATAAAGTTCATTTTTTTTAATTGTGATCTTTCAATTTTCTTTTCTCTTTTTTAATTTTTTTGTAAAAAGGTAACGTTGTGCTGTTGTGGTTCCCAAAAAATCTCAAAAGTAAATATACAATTCAAAGCATTAAGAGAAAAACGGTATTTAAGGGGGAAAAAAGAAAAATCTCAAGGATGTTAAATAGGCCTTCAAAAAAGAAAAGTAATCTTATAAAATGAATATAGAAAAAAAAAAATCTCAAGAGAATATGTTGTCTGGGGAACTTCCTAAAAGTGAGGCCCTTCAATAGAGAAAAAATAACGTTAGTTAGGAAAGAAAAAATTCTCATAAAACATATATGGTTAGAATTATTTAATTTTTAAAATATCATAAAATTAGTGGACTTATTTTTTAAGAAAAATTTGGGGGCCTCTCTTAAAATGAGCCTTAAGCAATTGCTTAACCTCCATTTAGGTTAAGCCGGCACTGAAATAGGAAAAGCACTTAAATCATACAAAATTAAAAAGTTGTGCATTAATGTGACACAAAAATTTAATATTAGATCAATTTAACACAAAACAAATCAAAAATTTATATCACGTTGATCAAGAGGGATATTTGAGTCATATTAATCAATGGATTAAAAAAAGTGATTATTTAGATAATTCTCTCGCTATGAAATTAGTAATTTGAGGAAGTAATGAAGCCCTTGCACCCAAAGTCTCCCCTCATGCATATTAAAGTTGATGGAAATTTGCGGAAAGTGTGGTAAGTAGCATTTTTATGAAACTAAAAAAACTAAATAATGGGTTATTTATGTTTTTGTACCATGTATTTTTTTTATTCAAAAAGCATACCCTATGTTTTGAACTTTTACATTTGCATACTATCATATTTTACTTAATATATAAATTTATACATTTTCTCGATCAATATTTAATTTTAACCTTAATACGTCCAAAGTACCCTTAAAAAGAAAGCCTATAATTATATAATATTCACATTTTTATACCATGCATTTTGCTTTTATTTTAGAAGTACACAATATATTTTAAAATTTTATATTTTTTCTATTATTATATTATATTTAGTACATAAACCTATACATTTTCCCGATCAATGCATAATTTTTACATTTAAAATACCCAAAATACCATTGAATTTAAAACTAAAAATAATTAAAGAAATTCTAAGTACCAAGCAGGACAAGAGAGATTTAACTTTATAATTTAAATTAGAATTTCTTTGATTAATTTTAATTTTAAATTCAAGGATGTCTTTTTAAATATAATTTAGGCGTTTTAAGGCAAAATTAAGCATTGATCAAGAAATGATATAAATTTATATATTAAACATAATTTGATGATATACAAATATAAAAGTCCTAATGTATGGTATACTTTATAAATAAGAGCAAAATACATTATACAAAAACGTAAATAACTCGTAATAACATAATATTAAAATATATGAAATAAACAATATATATACCATAACTAATAGACCTTTTTTTTTTCAGGGTAACATAATATGAAAACATAAACATAATTTCTAAATTGAAAGGAGAGAGAGGTCTACATTTTCTCGATTTTATGTTTTACGCTGAAATGTTTAGCCATATACTTAGGTGAAATATATATATATTTAGCCATATACTTAGGTGAAATATATATATATATATATATATATTTAGATAATGAAAATGGAAAAGAAGTTTGAAATATTTTCGTTTTATTAAAAGTTTAGTGCCCATAGCCACAAGTGCAGTATAGTTTAAAATAATTGTTTTCCTTGTAGCGTGCAAAAGCAAAAGGAGATTTATGTGTGTAATATTTCTAATGTATGGACATGCTTCGCCACTTTAGGGAAAAAAAAAATTATGGTTATATAATTTTGTAGCATTATTGGCTTCTCACCCACAAAAACAAACGATAAGGACTTGACAGAGTTTCCCACTTAACCAATTCTAGTAGTTCCTAGTAATTGTAATATGAAAAAAAATTAGATAAATAAATAGTTTTTAAACACTTGGTTAAAAAGATGACCAATTTTTTTTATTTATATATGAAAATGATTGGTGGTCATTGATTGATCCGTAAAACACATATTAATATTAATCAATTAAATAATCACAAATCAACTATATTAGAAAATTATTTTTTAAAATTTACAAAATTTTGAACATTTATTTTATATAAAAAAAAATCTTAAAGATGTTACTTGCCCACGTATCCAGTGTAATATCATGATAAGTTCGCTTTTCTTTTTCTTTTTCTTTTAAATTAAAAAACTTCATTTGGATTTTGAATTATTAAATTTCATCAAGTTATGAGATAATATAATTCTAAGGTAATTTGACTATAGCATAGTAAAATTCTTGCTAAACTTATGTACTTTTTTTTTTTTTGGGGTTCTTTAATGATTCTGTTAAAAAACAATTGAAAACTGTACTATATATACCGTATGAGAGAGAACTCTTTTATGTGTGAGTGTGAACAAAGAAGAGAAATTTCTCCCCCTGACTTCACACAATCTATTTCTCTCTCTCTCTTACTGAACAAACACCAACGACCTTACCAATAACAATAATAATAATAGCAGTGGTGGTAGGAAACTTACGAAGAGTCCCCACCACCACTAGTCCAAGTCTTCTTCTACAAAGCCATGACTCAAAACAGTAACCTCTGAATTTTCAAACCAATAACTCTTTCTTTCTTTCTTCTTTCTTTCTTTCTTTTTTTTTTTTATTCTTTAGTCTATAATTCTTCCCTTTTTCTTTGTCCTATTGACTTTCTGCGTCCTGGGTTTTATTTTGTTTTATTAAAATAAAATTAAAAACTAAAAACTTAGAAGAAAGAATGAAGACTCACTTTTACAGCTACAAAAGTCTTTGGTGATGTTTCCTTGCTTTTTCTATTTTCCTTTTATTTATTTTTTTTAAATAAATGCTGATTATTAAGAGGTCTTGTACGTTTTCCAGACTTGGGTCTTTTTTTTCTTCCCCTGTTTATCCTTTTTGCAGGGAGCTGATTCAGCCGCGTCCGGATTTAACC
Organism: Ficus hispida; assembly: GCA_025413025.1. Taxonomy (NCBI): domain Eukaryota; kingdom Viridiplantae; phylum Streptophyta; class Magnoliopsida; order Rosales; family Moraceae; genus Ficus; species Ficus hispida. Next base: position 4,425,920 of record CM046363.1, read on the forward strand.
GCTTTTTTTTTTTTTTTTTTTCCATAATCTGTGCTTCTCTCAATTCTTCTTCGTTCCAAAGGTACTACTCAAACAACAATAGAATTTTGGAATTTTTCGTCTTCAGCTTCCTTTTTTTTCTATTATTATTAGGAATTTTTCTTCAGTTTGTCCTTCTATTTATGTCTTTTTAGAGGAGTTTTTTTTTTTTTTTTCTTTCTTCCTTGACTATAACTTGAATTCCTCTTTCCTTTTCTTGGTTTTGTTTGCTTCATTTGGTAGAACCAGAGCCCCAAAAAACAAAACAAAAAACAAAAAACAAAAAATCATAGCCATGGCTTTGGCTTTGGCTTTGGCTTTGATCTGGTCTGTGGTAGTGTTAGTGAGTAGTTATAATTTCAGTCTAAGCCATGCCACTTTGAGTGACATTTACTGCTTGAAAACCATAAAACAGTCTCTAAAAGACCCATATGGCTATTTAAGCTCATGGGATTTCAACAACAATACAGAAGGCTTCATATGTAAGTTCATTGGTGTGGATTGTTGGCATCCTGACGAGAACAGAGTCCTCAATGTCCACCTCTCCGACATGGGTCTCGGAGGCGAGTTCCCTCGCGGAATCGAGAATTGCACTAGCTTGACAGGCTTAGACCTTTCTATCAACAACCTCTCCGGGACTATCCCATCCGACATATCGGTAAGGCTCAAGTACGTGACATCTCTCGAGCTTTCTTCCAACAACTTCTCCGGTGAGATTCCGCCAAGTCTTGCGAATTGTAGTTACCTGAATATTCTTAAACTCGACCACAACAAGTTGACTGGGAGCATCCCTCTGGAACTCGTCCGGCTGAATCGGATCAGGACGTTCAGCGTGGCCAGCAATCTCTTGACAGGGCCCGTCCCCGCTTTTCCAAACTCCACCGTCAAGGCGGATAGCTATGCCAATAACCCGGGGCTTTGCGGGCCGCCATTGAGATCATGTCCTGTTAAGCAGAAGAAATCCCGCGGCGGTGTTGTTGCCGCTGCAGGCGCTGGTTCGGTGATGCTTAGTGCCATTGTTGTGGCCGCCATGTTGTACTTCGTCTCGCCGAGAGTTATTAGGAAGAAGGAGGATCCTGAGGGTAATAAATGGGCAAAGAGCATTAAAGGAACCAAAGGAATCGAGGCAAGTTTTATAGACAAAAGTTTTGCTTATTGTAATATATATATATATATATATTTTTTAATTTAATTCTTTGTATGTCTATAAAGTTTTTTCTATAGCATGTGTGATGTAGAACATAATCAAGCCAGCATTCTTGAGACCAAAAAGTCGGGTTGACAGGGGGGGAAACGAGAGAAGAAGAAGCATAGAAATTTAGAGTTGTAAAGAGAGAACAAGAACTCGAGAGAAATATAACATATCCCAATAAATTTATTCTGTCCGAATTGAAAATTCAATCACTAGGCTGAATTGTAGAGAAATAGATTATAATTAGCTTTTGGAAAGGCAATCAACCTCAACCTAAAAAATTTCATTTCAAACCCGTGTTTCAAAAGCATGCTTAGTAACGAGAAAAACTGAACCAAATTATGATAGTCCTAGTAGATAAAACACAATCTTAAAATTTTGATTCGTTATGTCTTGTTCCTCATCAATTTTGTGTCTGGTTTTTCAAGACATGATTTTTTTTTTTTTAATTATTATGTTGAAGAATATGTTAATAGAGCTTTGCAAATGATATTTCAGGTGTCGGTGTTCGAGAAATCGCTTCCGAAAATGAGGTTTAGTGATCTCATGAAGGCAACTAACAGCTTCAACAAGGACAACATCATCGGTGTTGGCAGAACTGGAACAATGTACAGGGCAAGGCTTACTGATGCTCAATCCCTCATGGTCAAGAGGCTGCAAGACTCGCAACATCTGGAGAAAGAATTCACTTCCGAAATGAACACACTGGGGAAACTAAAACACCGCAACTTGGTTCCTCTCTTAGGTTTTTGTGTGGCAAAAAAGGAAAGGCTTCTCGTGTATGAATACATGGAACATGGGACTCTATATGATCAACTACATCCCTCTGAACCCGAGGCTGCCAGCAACATGGACTGGCCCTTGAGGCTCAGGATCGCGATTGGAGCTGCAAAAGGCTTGGCGTGGCTTCATCATAACTGCAACCCTCGAATCATCCATCGAAACATCAGCTCCAAGTGCATACTCTTGGACAAGGATTTCGACCCCAGATTATCTGATTTTGGCCTCGCGAGGCTGATGAACCCCATCGACACCCATTTGAGTACTTTTGTTAATGGCGAGTTCGGCGATTTGGGTTACGTGGCTCCTGAATACCCCCAGAAATTGGTGGCGACTCCAAAAGGCGATGTTTATAGCTTTGGAGTGGTTCTCTTGGAGTTGATCACTGGGGAGAAACCAACTCATGTGACTAAAGCTCCTGAGTCCTTCAAGGGAAGTTTGGTGGAGTGGATTGCTGAATTGTCCAGCAATTCTCTTCTACAGACTGCCATTGACAAGACGCTGCTCGAAAAGGGTTTCGACAACGTGAACGAGCTCACCCAGTTTCTCAAAGTCGCTTGCAACTGTGTATCGCCAACACCAAAAGAGAGGCCTACCATGTTTGAAGTTTACCAGCTTCTTCGAGCCATCGGGGAGAAATACCATTTCACCGTAGACGATGAGATTTTACTGCCAACCAACAGCGACGATGTCAGCTTCCCCAATGAACTAATCGTAGCTCAAGAGAATGATCACGGCTTCGTAAAATGAAAGGATGCTTCATATGCAGAGGGCATGTGCGACTGCGACGAGAAGCAAATTGTATGCTTGTGCAATATTATAGTATACGTGTTTGCGTCTTCAAGTTTGAACTGCCAAAATGTTTATATTTATCGGACCAATTTTTCTGTACCAGTAATTTTGGAAAATGACGATGTCATCTCAATTCTCATCTCACAATTTGGGAAACAATTAGTTTGTACTCTAATTTTGTGCGTGCGAGTGTAAAAACCGAACTACACATTAATTTCACTAGTTTTTGCTTTCACTATTTTTAAGATGTCTTTAGCATTCACAAGATATTCTCTCTCTCTCTAGTTTTTGCCTTCACTATAATTAAGATGTCCATAATTTTTCACGAGACTCTCTCTCTCTATCTCTCCCTCTTCATAACAACGATATAAATTTGATACGATGGATGTTAAGTTGTGAAGTCTAATTAATACCCTACAATGAATTTTAATTATTGCCCCAAAAAAAAAGAAACATCATATGCAAAAATAGCACACGGTTTGAAGGGGTTAGAAAGGCCCTTTCCTGGGTGATATTTATGAGTTGTCTCATTAAGTACATTTTGAGATTTCAGTTGTAATTTCGTTTGTCATAGTTTTTCCTTTACAATGAGGACTCCGTTATTAAGGATTTATTATGATAGGTTAGAGAAAAAAACGCAAAAAATGGAGGGGTGTGAATCTCTTATAAACTTCTTGATCATCATAATGAATTACTACGTAATCTCACATTAAGGCGAAAATGTATAAACATTTGCGTATTCTGTGATTGTCTATTTTTCTTCTGCGATTTTATTGCTCTTGGTGTTACAGAATTAGAGCGCTAATTCTTAACGAGGGATCCCTTGTAGGAAATAGAAAAATATCCTGTAACACAATACAAAACACGAGGAAGAATTTTGAAACCATCCCGGAAATCATATTTTGAAACATGAAATTTCAAGAAAGAAGGGTACCAAATCATTCTCATAACACCCTTTTTTTCCCCAAGAAAATTATGTGCGTATTGTCATATACACGTTATTACGCAGCCTAAAGGAAAAAAAACATTATTACAAATCATTGATTCTTGCTTTTATGCAATATTGATTGAGTATTCATGTTGGAAAGTAACAAATCATCCCTATAACTTTCTGCTACAAAGCATCCCGGAATGTTTTTTTTTTCCTCCCCTTTCATACTGGACTTGTCAAAAACGAAAAACACGAAAAAGCAATGCCCCGAAGGGAAGAGATTTAGGAATGGCACAAACAAGAGCAGCACCATGATAAAATGAAATAGATGCTCTGCAGTGCCACCAACTTGACCGAAATTCAGGAAAGTCTCGTCGTCTATGATCTTCTGTTTTGCTAGGTATCTCTATGATGATTATCTTCCTTCAACTGTATCGGCATCTTCTTTTGAACTGCCTAATTTGACAATATCTTCCACTAATATTTTTCCTTCTGTTGGAACACGTTTGACGTTAATATAATGCTCGAACAATGTTAAGATGTTAAGTAGAAGCAAAGGTCCCTATGAAAATGATTTCATACCATTAAACAGCTTCTTTAAAGGAGCTCAAATTATTTCCGCTTTGTGTTACTTATAAAGAATTTAAAGCAGAAGGATCGTTCACAAAATTATTGTAGCAAATCAATGGAATTGCAAAGGCATATTTTAGACCATTTTTCTTCGCCATTTCATATTTTATTTTTCATCTCTACGGAATCAAACACGACCCTAAAATTGACAAAGGATATATGATTATCTCAAACAGGTCCGTCAATAGATGTACTTCCGATTTACATAGAAAGACAGGTATGAAGGTCAGAGGAGGAAAGGAAAGTATATACTGACCTCTATCCTTGGAGAGGTTGCTGATAAGTTCATGTATACCCTGTTTCCCCAAGGTATCCTTGAGATACATGGCAGCAGACGCAACCTCCTCGGGAGTCACTTTCCCATCATAATCCCTGTCAAAGACAACATAGTTTTATTTACTTAATTATTTATTTCTCTTTTAAAAGAAAAGCTTCCTCATATCGGGAGAAGAATGAAATACAGGAAAAAGAGGATAAGGAAATTTACATTAGACAAACTAAACTCAACAAGCATAACTCTAGTGACCATTCAGATCCTACTAGTTATGAACATTTAGAGAAAAAGGAAAATCCTTAAAGCTTCATCTGTCGGAGCCCATAAAACTGCTGTAAACTTTTCTCTCTCAAATATATCCATCACTTCCATTTCATCATCTTTTTTCTTTCCGTCCAAACTATCCATAACATTGAAATCACCGTGCATGAAACAAACATTGACAATATAGTTTTATTCAACGCATGTTATTTCCCCTACATTAGAAAAAGATAATGGAATTGTAACGGATAACAGAAAGTAAAGCAGTTTTTTACATTATCACTATTAAGTTACTGCAGTGTCATGACAAGAGTTTCAGCACAAAACAATACTATAAGAGGACTTTCAATGCAAAAATTACATGCAGCGAATTTCAATATTTGGCCATATTTTGACAAAAATTCCCAAACGGACCCAAAGTTGATTTACAACGTCACCTGGATTGAATTATACCAAAGCACTATTCTAAAAATGGAAATATCTGAACCTTTGAGAGTTCAAATTCCCTTACAGATTAGAAATCCTGGAGATCAAATAAGAGAAAAGGAACTAACAAACCTGTCAAGCAACCGCCAGCGATCCCCAATTTTTGCATCAACATCATCGATTTCTTTTTCTAGCTTCTGCAGCATAGCATCAACCTGAAATTTGCAGGAACATAAAAAATTTTATCAAAAGAAAGAATAATAAGCTAACCAAACTCAAAATTCTCTCAAAATTAGTTACCCTGTCTATAAGTGCTGAAGAAGCCTTGTCGGTCAGGGCCAACTCAGCCGCCTGGTCACTGTCCTTCCTGGCCGCTTTGTATGCCTTCTTTGCTTCTTCTTCACCTTCAGTTCCCTCCTTCTCCACCATATCGTTATACAACTCTATCTGAAGATGAAAATGAGAATCAAACAATATAGTTAAGAATAAAGTAGAAATTATATCAATCCCACACAAATGATAAATTTTCTGTAGAGAAAGGATTTTTCAACTATTTCAATTCATTGAGATCCTGTGGAACCCTTTTTTATTTTTTATTTTTTATTTTTGTTTTGGGTCATACAAAGGGCAAGCATCTGGTTTCTAAAATTCTAAAGACTTGACATTATTCAGAAGGTAGTAAAAAATTAGCATACCTCCTTTTTAACGAGTTTCAAGAACTCTTCACGCTCCAGACTGACCGACTGAAAGTAGTAGACAGAGAAAACAAGAAATTAGTAAACACTGTTGTAGAAAAAAAGAAAACATTTAAACAACTTTACGAAAAACAATTACTCATAATGCTTACAGATGCTGAAGCCAAAACAGCCAATGCACGACTGAGCTCACAAAGCTGTCCTTGCTTGTCTAATGTCTTCGCTCTTGCCTGTTCACGTGCTTCTGTAGTTGTTGGAACAGTCATCTCTTCCAAAGCCACATCCGGTTGTTTACTAACAGATTCCTTCAACTTGGCCTGCTCTTCTTCCTCTTTCTCTTCCTCCTCCTTAAGAAAAGCAAGAGATTTAAATGAAAATTCATTATAACATCTCAATTAAGAAAAGAAAGGGGAAAAAAATGTACAGTTTGAATCTTGCTGATTCATAAGAAATTAGAGCAAAAATTAAAAAATAAATGTTTCAAAAAAGGACCAATGACCCGCCAGTCAAAGCCAATTGGCTTAACAAAACAGTAAAATGATGAAGACTTAAGCATGAAAAAAATGAATAAACAAAATAAAAGAAGAAAAGAAACAGCTGAAGCATAGTTAGCAACCTTGATCAACTCTTCCTGCATTTCTAAGAACTCCAACTTCCTCCTCCTTTCTGCAACCGAGTCTTCAGATGGCAAAGCAGTCACCCCTACAGTATCCACAACCTCATCTGGGAGAGAAGAGAGTGTAGCTTGAACAGCTTCCTCTGGCTTGACCTTGCCATGCACCGAGAAAGCTCTGCAGAGATAACCAGATAAACTAAAATTTTACATACAGCTCTGTCTTGAAGTACTGAGAAACAGATTTCGCCCCAAAATACCTAGAAAGTATCATGAGGGATGACGGTACAGAGTGATTGAGAGACAAATCCAACCAATCACGCAACTGCAAAGAAAGCCAATATTACATGCCCGAACAAGATGATGCTTTTTCGTTACCAATTATGCAAAAAAAAATGCTTTACTCAGGAATGAGATATCACTAGTTTTCTTGGGAACAAAACCATTGCAAAAAGAAATAGAGTTCAATGTTGTCGCAACTAGCTCTGTAGTTGTGTGTTATAGAAAAACCTGATCATAATTCAGTCATCATTAACCTTTACAAGATAGTTACACAATGTCCGGACTTGGGAGTTCGCAAATCAGGTAGAGATCAATATATTCTCGTAACAGCATACAAATAACATCAGGGTTTCTGTTCTCTTAGTCTTTAGAGTATTTCATACAAACATTAGCTTACATTACTGCAGATCATCTAGAAGAGGTCACAGCCAATCAAGCTTGAATGGCTTGTTGACAACCATGGTGGAAACTGATGAATAAAGAGCCGTATTAAAGAGAATGTGAAATTATCAAGAAGCAAAGTTTCAATTATGAGTGAGGCAATATTTAGCCAAACTTTTTTTATGGAAAAAGACATGTGTCGATCTATCGCCAGTCAAGGAACATGATAAGAAAAAAATGTAGATTAAGTACCAACCTCTTCCTGCATTTCCTCCACTGAACGTGATCCAAGTATACCTCGTTCTCGACAAGCTGAGACAAGCTCTTTTTCTGAAAGGGACTCAACTCCCTCAGCTTGAATCATCTTATCATCATCCTTAATCCTGTCAAATACAAAAAAAAATTTTTTGCAATTTTCCACAAAATTGCAATTTAAGAGCTTTTGATAGATATTAAATATGCTGTTATTAACCTCTTTTCAACATAACTTGAATCCTCAAAATGGACAAACAAAAAAAATCTTCCAATCTGAATCGGATTTCAGCATGCGGGGTAAATCAGTTCTTAAGTACTTAAAGCACGAAATGCTTAACTGTTACCCATTAAGTTCTATAATCTTTGCAACATATACGGGTTACATTTTCATCACTTACGAAATGGATCAAATATTTAAAACATTAATCATCTACAATCAAATGAAAGCCAAAAAGAAATGCTACTAGGTCAACTCAGAAGCTTCTTTGCATGATGCACTTAGAAGCAAAAGGAGCCAATTTGAGAATGACAGAATGTATCAAATGTGATCCCATTTAGAAAACACTTCCCGACGGCTGGTGCAAAATGAATCCCAAGCAATACTGACAAACTGAGAATCATATCATCTGAATCAAAGCATAGTAAATAGGAAAAGAAAAAAGCCATACTGTTGCAGTCTTTTTCGAAGCATATATCGCAAATATGCATCCGTCCCATAGGGACTAATACCCATGTACTTGCACATATTTACTAACCGTGGCCTACAAGCAACAACCAAAGAAAATGTTTGTCAAACAACAATATTATATTACTTAGACTGGAAGAGTCTCAGCAATAAAGAGGAAAAATTTTCCCAATTAACTTAAATTTAGTAATTGAAAATACAACCTGCTAATGTTATCCAAAGTAAGTTCATCATTGAACAACATGGCAAAGTCTAAAATCTCATCATTGGAAACGCGCTCGCCTTTTCTAACCTGTTGAATGGAAGAATAAAACCAAGCATTAAAAAGGTGAAACATGAAACAAGTTTGCCACTTTTCCTATGAAAGGGGAAAAAAATGAAATAAAATCACCTTATTCATAAATTCATCAAGATCTTCTGCTGTCTTTCTAACTTCTCCACTCCGTGAGTTTTGGATTTCCTTTGCCATTTCTTTTACTGTGTCCTGAAGAAACTTTGCATACTCTATTCTAGCATTTAGCTTTCTTTTCAACTCCTCCTACAATTTAAGCATTTTAAAGGATATATAATCATCTTCCTAGATAAATATAACTTGATATAAGATTCTGATGGTTGTCAACAAATACCTGCTCTTTCATCTTGTCCTGGAAGGTTGACGGCAACATGTTTGGGAACAATTTAAGGAACACTGGCAGCAAGAATTCCATGAATGGAACTATAATAAAAACAGCAAAAGGGACGAGTCTGAAAATATCAGCTGTGGTGCGTGTGAGCTGTTGCCTCTCCCTTCTAGAAAGACTCTTGCCACCAGCAAGCTTCAACAACAACCTTGAGCTAATCCTAACATCGGCCCAAAGAAGTTTTGTACCCAACCAATAGTGTTGCATCGTTGATTTAAATTCGTCCTTCCAATGACGAAGCTTCTTCGCCCAGTCCTCCCTGAAATATGAGATGATTACTATATGCATCGAATGAGATCAAGCACAACACAATGAGAAGAATTCCCAAACCTGCTCATAGAAGCAACAGCTTTTAGAGCAGGACCGATTCCCAAAAGCTTAGCCCACATTCTCATCATTAAAGATTTATCACTCTTTGAAGATTCCTGTATCTGCATAGCCTTTGCTTTTGCTTTTACTGTGCTCAGACCTTCGACTGCTTGATCGCATTCCTCCGGTGACGCTTCCTTTTTCTGTCCAGAAACCTGCTGTTCACTTCTGCGATCACCGCTCCCAAATTCTGGTTGACCAGCTGTTGCTGTGGACGTACAGCGTATAGATTGCAGTTGCAGAGTCCACGCAACTCTCGGGGAAGAAACAAAGTCTGCCCTTCCAACTCGATTCCCAAAAGTTGAGATGATAAAGGAGTTGTGCCTAAAAAATTCTGCCAGTCCAAAATCCAGAGGTTCATTCCGGAGATCTGAAGGCACATCTTTTCTGTTTCTATCATCAGTAATCGAACGTCGCTGGTTTGCAAACAAACTCAGACTTTTTGATTCATTAGATCGGGACGGTTGCTCGTGATCGAAAATAGAGCAACCCCAAATCAAGCAAGAAGGCTGATTTAGTGAATTTAAGATGTATCTCTTTCTTCTCAAGATCGCTCGTGAAGCCATTATCTACTACAGTGAGTAAAATGGCTGCAGATCTCTCGCGACCGCTAGACTTAGCCAGTCTGTACGCAAGTGAAGGCAAAGCTCATCAGCATGACAATGAAATTCTGAAACAGCCTCACCATATGATTAATCTGCAACACATATACAAACGTTCTAAAACCACCAATATTTCCTAAACTCGTACACACGTATATTATTCAACAATTTCAAACCTCGTTATTGAGTCCAAACACAGTACAAAGAGGACTTCAAGAACAACAAAAGCAACAGAAACAGTAAACAAAACAACATTACATGACATGAACAGACAAAAAATAAAAAATCCAAATGCATCACATCAAATGACCCCATTCCATCGTTCCGATTCAAACTAATCAAAGAAGACGAAAATTCTTCAAAATAATCTGAAAACATTTAACCAACGAGCTCAAAAATCATTTACCAATTATATTCTAACAAGTAACAAGTCAATTTGGGATTCAAAATTTTGGTTCCCATTAGGATTATACATTACTAAAATGCATACATCTTCCTGAAGAACCAAAAGGTATATCTTTCTTGACCAAAAAAATGATTAATTTTGGGTCCACTTAGAAATGGTGTATTACAAAACTGAAAATCTGGAAAAATGCAACAACCAAGCTTCTGTCCCTGGCTTATAAACTAAGAATCCTATTAGACCTCAACTATGTTATATATATATATATATATATATATATATATTTAGAGAAAGAGATTTCTGCTAATAAGAATCATGATTTTGACCAACCAACAGTGCGAATTTAAGCAAAAGATATATATTACAAAATTCAATTAGTCAAAACCACGAACCAAAAATTACTCAAACGCGAATGAAGAGCGCGGAGATGATTCGGTCAAAACGAAAACGAATCGGGAACAAAACAAACAATTCGCCCGGAAAAAAAAAAAGGATATTTTGGTTTAGAGGATGGTATTACAAGAATGAGATGAGTGTAAGTAGGCTTCCAAGCTCGTCGGAGACTGTGGGAGTCGCAGAGGAGAGCGAGAGTTCTTGCTTTCTTGGTTATGGAGGAGAGAAAAAGCGAAGGTCGGAGTCAAAAAGAGAAGGGACACGTGGTGTTTTGAGAAAGGGGGAAATGATAAAGAACAGTTTGTTAAAGTAGACCACTCTCTGGATTTCCTTTGATCCTTCTTCGCCAGGATATTCAACACATCCTAATTCCTATCTTTTCCATTAGCACTACTTGGAAATGGAATCACACTCGTAATTAGTTTTATTTACATTTTTTTTTTATTTTTAATGATGAGTACAATGAAAAAACTCAAATTATTACCCAAAAAAAAATCAAATTATCTATTGACAATTTTATTTTACTAGTGGGGAGCACGTGTAAGCTAAAAATATGCTAAGTAACGAGCGTTGGAAATGTCAAGTGACGTTGTTGGAGGTGTAGATGAAGCGGAGACTTTTATAACTAGTGTACAACACGTGCAAGCAAAAAATATGCTATGTGAGGAGCGTAGGGAAGTGTCACGTAGCATCCTTGCAAGTGTGGACGAATTTCATTATAAAAGTTTTGCTCTTTTAGCACGTGTTTAGTTCATCTGTTTGAGTTGAAATTTTGTAATTATTTTATTAAAATTGAGCTGAGTTTTGGATTGTGCATTTGGTTGGTTGAAATTAAAAAAAATGTAAAAATTTAAAATGTATTCGAAAAATATGAATGTGCATCTTGTGTCGTTTGTCTCAAAAGTATGTGCAATTAAAAAAATTATCTCATTTCGATTTAGAATAACAAAGTTGGTTTTAAATCATAATTAGAACTATAAATAATAAAATTGAGTTAACTTTAAAAAAAATGATAAAAATCAATTAAAAATTTTTGACTAAAACGCATGCTTAATCTGTGGCAAAGATAAGATTTATATGTATAAAAAAAATTAAAAATACATAAAAATTTTAAGAAAAGAACGAAAAAAAGTACTAAAATAAAATGATAAAACAAAATTTTAAGAGAAAGCAAAAACGAAAAAGTGATAAAGTTAAACCACCTATTTTGTTCTATTAAAATAAGTGTGGTGTAAACTTTTTGAAAAGTGAAATTCTGTTATTTACATTTGAGCTAAATGTTATCAAATAGCAAAATATTTAAATACTTGCACTTTAATAATTGTGTAATCAAATAAATATTAAAATATAAACTTTGCATTTGAATCAAATATCAAATTGAATAAGTGATTTAAATAAATGCTAAGAAGAAGTTGAAAAGAAAGAACAAAAAAAAAAAGAGTTAAAACTAAAACGTACTAGGATGGGCAAACTTAAAAAAGAAATCGAGTAGGTGCACATTTTAACTAAGCAACTTAAAAGATACAGGATTAATTATAAAAATACTCCTCAAATTTGAGATTAACAAGGTATTTATTATCATAGATTGCATGTTATCAACAAATACAAATGGCAATCATGCCGTTAAAATATATACGTAACATAAAGATCGCAACCACAATGTCATGTTACCTCTTATAAAATAGTGAAAGATTTAGCATTCATTTGGTTCGATTGTTGAAGTTGAAATTTTTAAGTTGAGTTAGAAGATAAATTAAGTTAAGAGTTAGAGTTAAGCATTTAATAAAAAGTTCAAGTTGAGAAAGTTTAAATTGAGTTGAGTGTTTGGATGTAAAAAGCTGAGTAGCATTGGGAAATGTGCTTATATGAAAAATATGTATTCGAAATAAGTTTTTAAAAATATTTTTTATTGGTTTTTTTTTTATAGCAATATTGTAATAGGTTGTCAAAGGAAAAAATTTTTTTTTTTTTTCTTTTTTTTTTTTTCCGTGAAGAAGAACATGGCAAGAGAATCATCCACATTAATCTCAGTTAAGATTACTGCGTAACGGTTAAAAGAAGAGTTGAGTATAAATGTAACAACAAATGTACTCTACTGAACTGAAATTATTGAGTTCTAATTGAAACACCAAACATATACTCAATTAAAATTTCAAGATCAATTCTTGATCTTCTTGCAATGTCTTCTTTTGATTGACTTTGGATTTTCTTCATCTTTGTGTTCTGGCTATGAATCCATTTAAACACCTTTTTCTGATATTATTAATATTACTATTCATTTATCCTAATACTTGGAACTCGGCCGTTGGAAATAATCATTATTAATTCCCATTTGTAATTTAATACGTGACTTTCAAATTAAGAAAATTTCAATTATTTGTTAGACTACAAGGGTGTTTGGTGAATGAGTTTAAGTTAAGATTTTTAATTGAGTTAAAGATAAGTTAAGTTGAGTTTGAGATTTTAGTGTTTGGTAAAAAGTTTGAGATAAAAGTTTAACTTGAATTGAATATTTGATAAAAAAGTTTGAGTTGAAAAGTTTAATTGAGTTATGACTCTATTTGGATGTAAAAAATTTAACTCAAAATTAACATTTCATTGTTGGTTGTGAATGAAAAAATGATAAAATTAAAATAAAATAACATAATAACATATATCAAAATATTATAATATTCTTACATAACAATAAAATATAACAATAAAAATTACATAATTACTAATTAAAAGTGCTAAAATAATTATGACTATAGTCCATGAAAAAAATTTGAGATTTGTTAGTTGTTTAGTATAGATCTAAGGTCGTTTGTCATATACACTCAACTCAAATTAAACTATACTTTTTTCATTATGTTTTTGTCTTTCTGAAAAAGTTTTTGTCTTTTCTGAAAAATCAACAAAATTACTATTCAAATTAAAATCTCAACTCAACTCAACTTATTCACCAAACAATAATTTTTCATTTAAATTATTCCTTTCTTTTTTTTCACTTTGACTTTTTTGGTTTATCCTTTTTTTTTTATATTTTAATACTAAAATATTAAAAAACAACCCCGGATCTGGTTATTGATCGGCAGAGTTCGGCTGCAATTCAGCCTCCGCCTCCCACTCCCTCTCGCTCTCGTTCTATCCACCATTGCTGTCCTCTTTTCTTTCCCAGAAATCGAATCCGCATCGCCGTTCGAGATACGATCAAAGATCTGAAGCCGCCGAGGCGGTGCGATCGAGCTCCTCGGCGGTCGCTTCCGAGGGCGGGGGAGTGAGGCGGTCTTCGTGAGTCAGACCCACGGGCTCGCTGGTCCGGGACGGTGGTTTAGGGGCTCCGTAGGTGGTGAACTCTGCTAGGGATATGGTTTGACCCTTTTACTTCTTGGGCTGCTTGGTGGCGGCGGCGGCGCTGAGGGAAGGGAAATCGAAGGAATCCTTTCATTTAAATTCACGACCAGCTGGTGAAGATCACGAGCCACCGCCACTTTGCTCGCCCCTCGGCCTCCCCTCGCAGTCGAAAATTCGCTCTCCTCCATGCCCAGCACCGAGCTTCTTATTGCGATTGGACAATGGTTGGCTCACGAGGCCGGTGAGCTCGCGATTTGGTGGTGAGTGGCTCGCGAGGCCGGGGAGCAGATGGGTGCGGCGCTGGTGGGCAGGAGCACAAGGGTGGGGAACAGTTGGCAAAGCAGGGGTGAGACAGATACCACAGAGACGCATGGGTGCACAGTAAATCAACGGTTCAAAGGTCCTTTGGACTGAACTGACATGCAAACCGAATCAGTTGGAACTCAACTCAAAATATGAGTTCCAACCGTAATGCCAAACTCACTCTAAATTCATATATGTCTCATTAATAATTTATTAATTAATTCTATTAAAACATTCATTCTCTTTTTTTTCCTTAAAATGTGTTATACTTTTTACTTATTTTCTTTTACTAAAATGTAAATAAAATTTAATCTAAAAAAAAATTCAACAAAATAGATACGCACGTGCATAATAGTACAAAACAAAAAATGACAATCTAGAAAACCAAAAGAAAAATAGTAGAAGGCGGAAATTTTTCTATCTAAACCACGTTTATAATGTGTCCAGGAACAATTATTCATCAAAAGATGGGACATTATGCAATAAAATGACACAAGGAAGTGTCTTCAAAAAGACAAAATGACAAAACGACCACCTATACTATGAGCGCCTCCACCCTATCAATCACTTATTTTTAGATTTTGGTGGGGTGAGAACGAATCAAAGAGAAAGCTTCATTGGATTAGGTGGCAAAAGTTGTGTCGTGCAAAATTGGAGGGAGGGATAGGTTTCAGAGTCATTAATGCTTTTAATCAAACACTCTTTAGCAAAGCAAAGTTGGCGGCTTATTAATTATCCCGATTCATTGGTTGCTAAACTTTATGAAACAAAAGTATTTTCCAAATAATACTTTGTTCGAGGTAGAGGTCGGTAACAACCCTTCATTCACATGGCGTAGCTTGCGTTGGGGTAGGGATTTGTTGGAGCAAGGTATCCTTCCATTAGCGTGTGGGTTAGGGTAGATCGATGACTATTTTTTGAGACCCATAGATGCCTCGTCCAAGCTCGTTTCACCCTATTACTCCTGCTAATGAAAACACTGCAAATTGGATGGTGGAAGATCTCATTACTAACAGAGAGAGTGGGATAGAATGATCATTAACAGCATTTTTTCCCAGTTAATCATGAGGTTATTTACGGCATTCACTTGACTTATAATGATTTTGTTATATTAGAAAGCAAAATATTTAAAACATCTCTTATATTTAATTTCAATTTCAATTTTTTTTCCCTTTTTCATTATTCAAAAAGCCAAAACAACTTTTATGTTTGTGCAATCAGTCACAAAATATATTTTTTAAAGCAATTAAATTTTATAAAAGACCAAACTTAACCTTCCAAACCCATATATTAATACTATTTAAAATATAATGAAACAAAACAATTTAATAAAATCAATCTTAAAACTTAAAAAATTATCAAAATAACTAAAACTTTTTTTTTTTTTGAAGTTAAATAACTAAAACATTTGATTGAATAAAATGTTTATTTGATTTTTCTGAAAATATTAATTAATATTTTAATTTGTGACCGCTTTTGCAGATACATGTGTTTTGGGCATTTCCATGATAAGAAGGGCGGAAGTGGTATTTAGGCTAACTGGGTGCTTTGGATATCTTCCATGTAAGACAGTTTTTTTTTTTTTTTTTTTTTTAATGCAAGATAGAGTTGCAATAAAAGAGAAAATATTTCTATTCAGATTAATTATAAAAATCCCCCTTAAATTATGATTCTTATAGCACTTTGCCATCTAAATTTCAAAATTTAATATTCATTTTTTGAACTATAATTTGTTAACAAAATTAGTTTCCATTTGGTATTTAAGTTTAACTCCAAATAAATTATATTTTTTCATATTAATTTTATCTATTTTTGAAAAGTTAACAAAATTTTTAACTAATTTTTAAAAAATTAATTGATTTCAATTAAAAATTTTATCTTTAACTAATTTAATAAACAGAGCCTTTCTTTTTATTAACTTTTAAACATAAATTGATATATATCTCCTGTCAATATTTAAAAGAGTGAATGTTGTCCAATTTTCGTCATCCTCTGTTTCAGCCATATGTCACATTTTATTTTCTCTTCTTTCTTTTTTCTTTGCTTTTTTTTTTTTTTTTTTTTTTTTTTGGTTTTTGGCGTTTTGGGCATTAAAAACTCTGAGAGAGGGAGAGAGAGATGGAAGGGTACAAGTAAGAGGAGTGAGAGATGGCTACATATGGGAAAAAAATGAAAGGATGATAAAACGTTTTTTTTTTTTTTTTTTAAGGAGAGAGAGAGAAGGGGGATTGTGCATAGGAAAGAGAAAAAGAAAGTGGGGTCTATGTATTTTAATTTTTTCAATAATAATTTACTTTAAAAAAAAACGTTTCATAAAATGTTAAAATATTATCTTTAAAACAAATATAGATAGAATTATTTAATTTTTTATAATCTGATGATATATAAATGTAAAAATTCAAAACACAGAATAAATTTTTTTATTAAAAATAAAACACATGATATAAAAACGTAAAACTAATTCATTTTTTCTCTCTCATATGATCTCCCACGCGGGAAGCGTTATGCATAAAAGACCCAAAAGAAAAGAAAGTAAAAGGAAAAATAGTTCTTTCAGGGGAAAAAAAATGATGTGGGGATTGCTTAATTGAGGCCTAGGACTGATGGCTCCTCTCTCTCTCTCTTTTCTAATCATATACTAATTACTAAATGCAAGACAAAGAATCTTATCCAAAAAAAAAAAACAAAAAACAAGAATAGGGATATTCTGAAAAAAAAAATGTAATAATAAGAAGGGGTAAAGTTTATCCCCAAAAAATATTAAGATGGGCTAGAAAAGTATTTCTACACTAGACTAACATTATTTGAACAATCATCTCCATGTGTATGAGGTGTAATTTTCTGTTAAGAATTTAACAGGAGTTTTTTTTTTTTTTTTTTAAATAACATTTCACAGTTAGGGAGAACAAATATTATGTTTGAAAATTTAATAGAAATATGTTACGAAAATTATAACTCATGGAGAATTTTGTGGTTAATATTAATATTTGATTAGGCTTGAATTTTCTTTTATAGAAGCGATTATTGAAATGATATATGAGTATGACAAAAAGTAAATTGAGTTAAAAAAAAAAAAAAGAGAGAGAGATATGGGTAAATGATTTTTTAAAGTTTTACATGGCTAGTTTGGGACGTCATCTAGAAATGGTAAAATATCATCTAGATTTTAAAATTTTAACTCTATTAAACTTTTCCTCTATTTTATTTTCAAAAAATTCAAACTTAAAAGTCCAAAACTTCTTTATTTTAAATCGGAATGAGATGATTTTCATGTCAAAATACTCGTACTATCGAGAGAAATGATATAATATCCATTTTTTATATTTTTTTTCTAAACATATTTCAATTTCTTGTATTATTTTTGTCTCACTTAACTTTTTGAAAATTTTCCTTCTAAACATATATTCCAAACCTAACTTTTAAAATATCATCCACAGATATTATCCCAAACAAGTCCTTAATAAATAATCAATGTTTTGTAAAATTAGCAAAATAATCATTTTTTAAAAACTGTTAACTATTCAATTACTCATTAACCATAAATAATAAGCAATTGACTAATGTTAATATATATTTTTCATTGATTGACAATGACTGATTAACTATGATTAATCACTATATTTTTTATAAATAAAACTTTTGGTCATTCATTTAAACAAGAATTTAAAACCTACCTATTTACTCAATTTTTTCAAAAAAAAAAAAAAAAACGAGTGATCAACATTTCTTTCACAAATGCATATTAAAAATGAGAACATAAACATTTTAGATGAACTATTTAATTTGGATTTTTTACACTTACAAATACAAATCACTATATTGTATTTTCATATAATCTAATATACATTTAGATACCTTATATATTTCATTCTAATACAACTCTATTTTGAATAGTAAATAACTAAAAAACATTATTCACTCATTTTATTTTTTTTAATCTATTTTTATCACTCTCATTACGTACTCTCTCGTTAATACATATTAGGAATACAAAACAAAGGTTAATTATTTGATTTAAATGCAATAATTAAATTTACATCTAAATACATATTAAAATACATTCTCATTTTATTAGAATAAAATATAATACTAAGCTTTATTTAGTTTGTCGGTTAAAAATAAAATTTTTAAATTATAATTAATTAATTTTTTAAAAATTAATTATAAATTTTATTAATTTTTTAAAAAAATTAAGATAAAAAATTATAATTTATTAAAATTAAATTTAAATGTGAAAGAAACATCCGTAAAAGCATAAACGTTTAGTTGTTGTTAGAAAAATATCATAATTTGTTTGATTAGTTTTTTTTTTTTTTTTTTTAAACGAGGACCACGTTTGGTCCCTAGGCGGTTCCGTATGCAAGTAATGGCTCCATTAATCATTTTTGTTTTTTTCCTCTCTCTCTCTATAAGTATAACCTTTGTTACTTCAATCAACTAGTAGAGAGCCTATCATACCAGCCATGGCGGCCGTGTCTCGACCACCTCCTTGTCCAACTCCAATGGCGGCCCTTAATCCCTCCTCTTCTTCCAAACAAGATTTTGGAGTTGGCTTCTCCAGAAGCTTCCATTTTGGCTCCGTCAGGACTCCGCCCCCCTCATGCACTAGGGTCTCGAAGTTTCTCGAAGCCTCCATTTTCGATCTTAAGAAGAAGAAAAACTTGGTGGTTTCTGCAACTGAAAATGCAGCTGTCTCCCTTACTAATACCAACTCTGCTCCTCCTCCTTCCTCTCTCTCTAAGTCAGTATTCGCACACTTCCCTCTTTCTTTTCTCTTTGCCCTTAAATATACACATACATATAAATATGTATATATATTTTCTCCTAATTTTGTGAAATCATCACTCAATGTGTTAATTATGCAGCTTCTGAAGTTGGTTGTCGTCGTCGTCGTTTTTTTTTTTTTTTCCAAATGGGGTTGACATTTTTTTCCAAATTTATGAACTACAAGTACATGTTTATATGTACTTATTTCTGATAAATATATAATATACACCTAAAGTCTGATTAAGTTGATTTTCAGCTTATTCTTTCAATTCAAATCCTTTCCTCTTTTTTATTTTTCTACATTTTCCCAGTTGGAGTCTTGAATTAATGATGGGTTTTTATTTTTTAGTTTTATTTTTTCAAATGTCATTTTTTCTAACACCTATTTTAATTCCAAACATCTTTCTTTTTTATTTTGGTAAATATGTATGTGCAGGGAACTGTTGACATTGACATTGCTACTTTAATACTTTATTAGTAGTGTTGAAACTCATTTTCCTAGTTGTTATTTCTTTTTGTGCTGATTATTGAAGAGAACATAATGGAGTCTAAATGGAACTGTATTGGGATTGGGATAGAAATGCTAGAATGACAATTTATGGCTTTTGTTTATTTTGATTTATTTGATTAGTATAATTTTTATTTATACTGAAAGCAGTACAAAGGAAAGAGGACAAGATGAAAAAAAAAAAAAAAAAAAGGACTAAAAACACCCGAAAACTCATGTCATCATTTGCCAACATCTGTCAGTTGGGGATTGGTTTAGTTGGCTAGTAGTGCCTTTTTTGGTTCCAGGCTAATATCTGTCAGTTGGGTCTTAAGAAGAAATGTTATTCAATCTCGCGCTATACTAATCGAAAATTTGAATTTGCGAAGTCTATTTGCCAAGAGAGCTCTTTTTCGTTTCAGAGGTTGTGCAACCACTAATATAGAAAGTCTAATTGTTTTGTTTTGTTTTGTTTGTTTGTTTCAGGGTGCAGCGCCATACGATATCAGTGTTTGTCGGGGATGAGAGCGGTATAATTAACCGAATCGCTGGGGTTTTTGCTAGGAGAGGTTACAACATCGAGTCCCTTGCTGTTGGGTTGAACAAGGACAAGGCTCTCTTCACAATAGTTGTGTCCGGAACCGAAAAGGTTTTGCGCCAAGTTGTAGAACAGTTGAACAAGCTTGTGAATGTCATTAAGGTAAATAGCTTTTCCTCTTACGCGTCCCTTGTTATTTTTCATTCATGTTGTTGTTTTAAGTTTAACTTGGCATTTTTCTAGACTCGCCATTGGATTAGCCTTTAAATTTCTTGGCAGCTCACTAGTTTTGGTCCTCGATTCTTATTGTGTCAATACACTGAAGATTTGGCATTGTAATTTAGCACAAAGTTGTCGTAAATAATGCGTTCTGATCCTCAAAATGTTCATTTGTTTACCTACTTTGTGATAAAATTTCGGTCCTGTTCTTCTGCTTCCTTCCATTGATCTCAAATTATTTGTCTACAAATATGTGTGCGCAGTAGCTTCTATTGTCTTAACCTATATAATGGCTCTCAGGTGGAAGATATCTCAAGGGAGACACAGGTAGAGCGCGAATTGATGCTTATCAAACTCAATGCAGACCCAAATACACGTGCAGAGGTAAACGATTAATGCCTTCAAACTTAAAAGTAGGTAAAAATTCTTTACTGTAAGCAAGTTATATTAATGGAATCTATGAAGCAGCAGCCAGCAGACGAGAAAATGATATTGTGTTTGTATTCGATATCTCTGTCTCGTTATCTCATACTCATTAAACAATTAACGAAATAAATCAAAAATATCCGTTAGTTTCTTTCTTCTCATCTTTTAAATGATTGTTTAATAATGATGTCTTTATGGTATAATTTTCAGATTATGTGGTTGGTAGATATCTTCAGAGGAAAGATTGTGGATATTTCTGAAAACTCGCTTACAATTGAGGTGACTTTTGTCGGACCCTTGTACTTTATTACTCGTTTCATCTTGCATATTTGCTTACCCTGTGGCAATGAATCTAAACTTGGAAGTGCATTGGTCTTGGGGACGTAGGCACATACTCGTAATACAGTTTGTTTACGTGCCTACATTCCCTAATATCGAGTGCAAATTCAATGGCAAAACACCATGCTAGAGATATTGAAGAAGGATTCTTTTTTTTTTACTCCCTCTTTTGTTCTGACTTCTGTGAATTGGGATGGTGTAGTTCTTTATATTAGCAGAAAGTTCTATTTCTAGTGGTTGGCATCACAATTCTTGATATGTTACTTTTGACAATCACGAGAGAAGAATAGTTTCAGAACGAAGGCCACTTCCGTTTTGGTAATAGCATTTTAAGGCAAGCCATAATTGCAGGTCACTGGAGATCCTGGAAAGATGGTTGCTGTACTAAGAAACTTGACAAAGTTCGGAGTTAAGGAGCTTGCAAGAACTGGAAAGGTGAAATTTCTGGAATTTCAATGCTACAGTAATTTGTGTGTATGCAAGAGAGCTTATATACGTACAAGTCGCACTATTCAAGGTCAAGTTTGATACAATTAGACATAGCTGCTGCGGGATTTGATAACTTTTGATATGACATATATAACAGAAAAGATGAAGTATAGATTCTTTGAACGAGTTAGGATAGAAAGTGCTCTATATTATCTATAAACCAAACTGAATTAAAAAGTTAAAATTAGTCAACACTAGAAAGGGTATTGGATTTTTTCCAATCCCACTTCCTAATAGGTAAATAAACACCTCTGAAAAAATGTAAAGCAAATGATTATTGCTGACTGTAGTTTGAATTTTGCTTTTCTTACAGATTGCATTAAGACGAGAAAAGATGGGTGAGACGGCTCCATTTTGGAGATTTTCTGCATCCTCTTATCCGGATCTTGAAAGCACTACCCCTGTTGATGGTCTTGTAACGAATACAAATCGTTCACCTAATGCTGCCACCACATCCTCTGGTGTACGTGCCTCTCTATATTTACAAAGAAAAATAGACCGTTAAGTGGTCTGAAATGAATGGTTGACTTTATATTTTATATAATTTTTGGTTGGTTCCAATAAGTTGTTTCAGACTCTTTTGATTCATTCCTTGACTTCAGGATCATGCAATCACTCTAGTCAGGGTACAATCTTGTCTACCAATAAATCGAGCTCGTAGTTAACCTCGATAAGTGCTGTAGCATTCCTTAATGAGGAAGATGGTTGGGTAAAGTTTGTTACCAATAGTGACAACCTTGGGACAAGTCTAGTCTGTGTAGTAATTATTTGATATGCCTCAACATTTTTTAAATTTTCATGAGTTGTAAAACTTTTTCTCGTTAAAATTAGATGGCATCAGACATCTTTGACTTTTCATTTCATTTTTGAAGGGTGATGTTTATCCCATTGAGCCATATGATAACCTCTCGATGAATCAAGTTCTCGATGCTCATTGGGGTGTTCTCTATGATGAAGATGTAAGCTTTCTATCTTGACCTGACCCTATTAGATCCTTCACGTATGAATCTTATCTAAGAGTTTCTTCGATGGAAAAGATACCATGTTATGTAAGGGTATCGTTATAGTTGTGACTATCATAGCTTTTACATACCTTCCTTGAGGTGGGGGAGACCCTATACACAATGTGTTCATCGATAATTCTGGTCTCTTCTCTCTGACCCAAATCTATCCTATACTTTCTCTGCTTTCCTAATCGTAGAATTACCTTATGCTTTATACGTGCAATATCATTTTTAACGGAAAAACCTTTGGTCAATTTAACTATTTTATTATATTTGTTTCAGTCAACTGGGCTTCGGTCACACACTTTGTCTATGCTTGTCAATGACTACCCTGGAGTGCTCAACATAGTTACTGGGGTAATATCTCGAAGAGGGTATAACATTCAGGTCAGTTTGGATGTGCTTTGTGAGAATATTTTTACATTTGGGATTCAAGAACTTGCTTACGTGATGCGTCTTGTGCACCATGCTGGCAGAGCCTTGCTGTAGGGCATGCTGAAGTCGAGGGGCTTTCTCGCATTACAACTGTCATTCCTGGAACTGATGAGTCAATCGCAAAGTTGGTTCAGCAGCTTCACAAGTTAATTGATCTTCACGAGGTAATAAGAAACATCCTTTGTTGATACTGAAATCAGATAATGGAAAATGGACAAGATGTCCTTGAGAAAACTAGAACAATAAAGACAGCAAAGAAACAGAACTGAAAAGAAAAAATTTAAAAACCATTTAAAAAATACCCCTAGAGTCCCAACATCATCTAATTGCCCCAGTACATCTTTCTATTTCTCTAATTTCTTTCGAACCGAGAGTCCTTAGTAATCGAAGCGCTATACTCTTCCATGTGATTTTTCTACGTCTTATTAGAGACAAAAGCCGAAACCAAACGGTTTCTCCAACATCAAGGAGCTACATTGTGGAGGGAAAGCCCATAAAAAACTAGTTTCATTCGACAGATAAATATCTGCTTGGTTACATAATCCCCAAGTGATCTTGTGATTTGATCGGGAAGGACTACTGTAAATGGTTTTTGTTGTTTCTTCAGGTCCGGGATATTACACATATACCATTTGCAGAGCGAGAGCTGATGCTGATAAAGATTGCAGTGAACGCTGCCGCAAGGAGGGACGTTCTTGATATCGCTACCATCTTCCGTGCCAAAGCAGTTGATGTGTCTGACCACACAATCACCCTTGAGGTCAAAACTCCTCTATCTCCCAATAAGCGTATTTTTCATATACTTTCTCACAGATTCTTTCAGCAGATTAGGCATCGCAGGACTCTTATTGTTTATATTAATTACTATAATTTTTTTTTTTTTTTCATGTCATTCTCCAGCTTACTGGTGACTTAAGCAAGATGGTTGCACTGCAGAAGCTGTTGGAGCCGTACGGGATTTGTGAGGTCTGCCTTTTGTTCTTAAACTCTTCTGGTCATGTTTTTCAAATTTGTATATTGGTTTTCTTCATTTTTTTCCCCAGAAATAACTACCTCGGAGTTATCAGAAGAATTTGTAGATGAACTCCAATCCAATGGGCCAATCGTAGACAGCTGAATTATACACATCTGCATGGCTATATTTTGATGTACTTTCTTTTATATAACGTTTGTTTCTGTTTGTTGAAGGTTGCAAGAACTGGGAGGGTGGCATTGGTGAGGGAGTCGGGCGTCGATTCCACGTATCTCCGTGGGTATTCTCTTCCATTGGATACTTAATTCCCTTGGCAGGTTTTGGCTAACCGCCCGCCTTGATGTTTTTCTCATTATTTGGCCTTTGTCAAGGGAGATGAGTTTTGATTTCTAGTGTTTCTCGCAACGGCGAAAAAGTAGATCATTTGTTTCTACGTTCTAGTTAAACATTTGTTAAAAGGGCACTTGTTGTAGCTAGAAAGGCGGTTTTCGTGTTTCCAAATCAGGAGCTAGAAAGCGGTTACGCATTAAGTCTCGAAATTTGAATTTTACATTTTCTGTCATCGAATCTTCCTAGCATCATAACATTATTGTAGCTTTTTAAGTTATGCTTCTATATAAAGAGGAGAAAAAGAAAAACGTGCTGTGTACAACAATGTTTCCCCTAGCTTCCACCCTAATTGTTTCTAGTTCAGCTGGTGGTGAATCCTAATGATACCATTTTCAGGCGTGCTCATTCATTCCCCGGGGGTTTGGTCTTGTGCAGCTGCTTGAGCTTTTTCATGTTTCACTTTTCTCACA
Source organism: Ficus hispida (assembly GCA_025413025.1). Taxonomy (NCBI): domain Eukaryota; kingdom Viridiplantae; phylum Streptophyta; class Magnoliopsida; order Rosales; family Moraceae; genus Ficus; species Ficus hispida. Next base: position 4,450,695 of record CM046363.1, read on the forward strand.
ATTCTCAGAAAAAATGACCCAATCGACCAAATTTGACGAACGTAGACATAATTGAAGCATTGTTCAACCGAAAGCATAGTAGAGAGGACTTGCAATCCCTAACTTTATTGATTATCCACAATTTGTAACCCCCAATAAATGTCTTCAGCAGCAAAAATTGATGTTCAGCTAAGCACACTAGACATCTCCGCATGAAACACGACCTGTAGGATCAACTACTTGTTCCCATGCCGAGCTTTCTGGTGCGAAATGCTTGCGTCACTTTTTCCAGAAGGTGAAAGGATCAAGGGTTGTAGAGAGGAGGAAGCGAAAAAACACGCGCGCGCACACACTGGCAACAATATTAACCAGACAAATCTGATAGGAACCAAGAATATTAAAGAGAACAATGGAGGAATTTATCAATGAAAACAACTAACAACAACAATACAAGATAAATTTGCAAACATTCGAGAGGTCTGCTAGCTCTCCCAAATCTCAAAACCCGTCCCAAATTCTGCCTGCCTCTCTCTAGCTATTCATCCTTTCTTTATACTACCCACCCTCTAACTAACATATCAATCCCTTCCCTAACTACCTCACTAACTAAAAATCTCAATTAACTAACTAACCGCCCTAACGCCTGATCCTATCAAAATCCTTCTTCGTCCATATAACGTTTTCATTTGTTGGCTTAATTTTTCAGCTACGAATACATCTATCCATCTAGTCAGGAAAGGAACACACCACAAACGAAAAAAAATAAAAGCTCAACCAAGGTTTAGAAAAGCTTCTTTAACCATAATCTATGATAAACAACTCAATGACAGCTACAATAACTACCTACACAACTCAAAAACCTTGGGATAATATCGCATCACATTTCGCCTCCATGATTTTGAATTTTCATGAGCAGCCATAAAATCAAACAAAAATAATCCAATAATGTTACAACCTTATTATGATGCTATGTATCTTCGTGGTTTTGTAAGCCAAAATAGCTTAATGAAACAACCAAGCAAAATTTATAGTGTCAAAACCAAATATGAAAGGCCAAAATGAGCACAAAAATTCATTAGGCTCACTTCCTAATTCTCTATTATGTTTCTCCCTCCGGTCCTTTCCCGATCTTTCTGTCTATTCAGTTAATCCTTCTATATCAAAGATAGCATGACAGGGATTCATGTGATTCCAGATAAAACTCGAAAGATTCCAATAAGAATCTACTTCTGCTCATTACGTTTTCTTTTAAGTGAGCCACTGAGAGCAGCCTTGGTTTTTGCCCATTCTTTCAATGAAGTAGCATTTCTCATAAACGAGCAAGTTTCACTTATCTCAACTTTCGAAGCAGGAGTTTCATTTGCTGCCACACGATTTTCTTCTAACATGGACACGGAAGGCTGGTCATTGCCCAAAATAGTCTGTTGATTCTCTGCCCGAGTTGTCCTTGAATCATCCTCTTGCTTGGTTCCTGAAATACTTGGAACTTCTCTTGCGGAATTTTCTATCTCATTAAGCTTGCCATTAGCAGAGTTCATCACATCCGCAACTTGGGGCTCTTTCAGCGGTTGTTGATCAAAAGTGGCACCACCAAAAAGTTGTGAAATGCTAAATGAAGTGTCCCCAGAAACTAATTCCGTCCACGAAGATTGATGCCGCCATGAAGCACCTCTCCCTGAGTGGATCAAAACCGCATTTGATTCAGCAGGCTGAGCTTCTACTAGGCCTTCTGTTTCCTTTCTGCAAACGTGCCTTCTGAATTTCTATCTCCTTCCAAGTTCTCGTGTCTGCTCTCAGATTCTGGCTCATTTGGAGCCTCAAATCTCGGTTGGCCTTCCTCGGTAGAAGCAATGTTGCACCTTTCTAAGTTCTCCTTTTTGCTATTAGAATCTGGCACATTTGAAGCATCGGTTCTCTGCAGGTCTTCCTCACCAGACACATGGCCAGGCAATATGCTAGAGATGCTGAACGAATTGCTCCCTCTACTACTGACAAGTTCCTTCCATGAAGATTTTTTATTGCAAACATCCGCACTTGGCTGTCGTTTACCTAATTCTGGCTTGGTAGGCAGAACCTTCGGGTGTTTTCCCAACGTATTTGAATGGGATTGCAAATTCCCCTCGATTGCAGTTGCAGAGATAGACGACTCAAATTTCTTTCCACAACTTTTATCACAAGGAAGCAATTTCTCCTTTTTGTTTGCAGGCTCGTTATCAATTCTTTTCTGCGAATTTCCACTGCTTTTATCATGTGAAAGCGCTTTCTTCTTTTTGTTTGGAGGCTCACTAGCATTCCCCTTCTGCACCTTAGAACCATCCTGGAGAGGTCGGCTTTTGGACCTTGTTTCCTGAGTCCCGGGAATAAAAAATAGAAAGAGGAGAGAACGTCAGCCGCAAAAATCAGTAAAGAAATACGAGTTTAAAAATAATAATGATAACAAAAACAACAATAATATGTGAAGTTATACCTGATCGCTGACTTGATGACCTTGTTGTCTCCCTAACAAAGCAAACATGTCATCGTTTCTTTTCGTAACAACATTGAGAATGAGGTTATCTTCATCTTCATCCTCATCCATGTGCAGCTCATCACTCGATTTGAAAGACTTGTCCCCGCTATCAGCCAGCAAGGTCCCATCGTCGGTAGTACCATCATTTTGCTTTTGAAAGAGGGAATTCATTACTTTGTTCATTATACTGAGCTCCTCTTGGTTCACCCCACCACCATTCGGCTCCACTTCCTGGTGACGAATCCGTTTCTCTATTTCAGCAGAAAAGGGACCGGCATGCTCTTCGCAGTCACAGAAATACTTGGGGAGAGAAGGAACGTCCACGCGCTGGAAACTGTACTTGTGCTTGCCAGTTCCACTGAAGGGCAACAATTTCACCTGCACATCAAAATGGAAATCCGCGAAACGACGCATAAGAAAAACAAAACAGTACCCCAATTCCATGTTATCACTGCTTAGCAAGGAAAAACAAGCAACCATTTCATAGTTTTTGGTGGGGTTAAAGAAACAAACAAAGAAAACCTTTCTTAATCTGGGGAAAAAAATCCGAAGATTGCTCTTTTCCACAACGGGGAGATTCCGGGCCGCTTGGGAAGAATCCGGTGCAGCCGGCTGAGCATCGGCCACTGCGGCAACAGCAGCAGCAACATCTTCAGCCCATTCTCGTCTTAACCGATTGAGATAATGCTCTTTGGCCTTCTCAAGCCTCAGCCTCCCTCCTTTCCACACACACCCATTATACTGAAAACCAACATCATTCACATGAATAACCAAAAAAAAAAAAATTGTGCCCTAGAAATTAAATAATAAATAAATAAATAAAAGACTTCTACCATTTTTTGTACTGAGTAAAACCCTAAACCCTATACAATTTCTTTTTTTCTATGGCATTATTCTGATTCAGATTCATAATTATGAAAGAAACCAAGAAACTAAATCAATAAAGAAACAAAAAAAAAACCTTGGCGAAGAGGTTGGAGAGGGAGTTATGGGAGGAAGGAGAGAAGTCGACGTAAGCAAAGCAGCGACCTTTAGTGCGGACGAAGTCGAGGGCAACGACGGATCCGCCGCCGGTGAGGTCGAACAGCCGTCGGAGCTCCTCCGGAGTCACGGCTTCTCCCAAACCCCCAACGTGAATCCTCACCGGAGAAGCTCCTTCTCCTTCTCTTTTTCTTTCTCCTTCCATGGTCGATATCGTTAGAACCCCAAATTCTAGTTATTAATAGTGTATTGATTAAATATTAATTATTTTTGTATTCATTTTAACCTTTTTTTTTTTTTTGGACTCATTTTTCCTATTTTTATTAATTGGGATATAAATTTAAAAAAAAAACTTATTATTATCATTTTTGTACCTTTTTTGGAATTATTTTGTTTTTTTTAAATTGTTAATTTTTTTATTTTTATTTTTATTTTTTTGACGAAATAATTCAAAACCTGCATCTTTGAACTTAAAAAAATTAATCACTAGATCTAAAGACACAAAGAGACTTCCAAAGCTAGGTACTTTTAAGCCTTCTTATTAGACTTGTAACTGACCCTAGAACCTTTCTCACTAAGAGAACTGGCATATTTTTACTAACTAAACAAAGGCATATAATCCTCATTGCCTCACTCCAGAAAGGAAGGACTCAAAGGGCAAAGGAAGTAGTATTTTAAATTTTTAAGTTAAAAAACTCGTCGTCTTACTGATTGAGTACTTGACAAGGTAGGTGTAGATTGATCAAGGATGACTTTCGCGCATACCAATGAACGGAGTCAGTGCTACGCATGGCTCCTTGATAACCTCTGCTTTGATTAGGGAAAATAAAATTTTTATGAATAAAGAGATCCTCTAGATATACATATACAATGGATGTTCATGGATAGACAGACATTCCATTAATTCTGAGTTTTGGGGCAAGCTCATCGATCCAAATGAATCATTCTTCAGATCTTTGTTCACCCCCCCGCCCTGAAACTGACCCACAGCACAGCGTCCATTCGCTTCACGCACGAGAAGGCAATGAAGTTTAAATGTGATATTACCTTTAAACTTGCATGTAACCATAAGCCGTTAAATACTTGATAATACATTGTCAAATACCTACAAATACCTAATACTATAGAAGATAAATAAGTTAGAATTATTTTGTTACATACTTGATGATACAATATACAATAAATTCAAAATTTATCTATGAACACTTAATACTTCAAAATACCTGACGGTATAAAGTTTGAATCCCCTATAAAAGAAATGTTAAATGAAGAATTTGTTTTATAAATAATACATGATTTACTAATAAAGAACCAACAACATAAATACAAGATTTATTAATAAAAATCAATGTCTAGTTTTCTAAATAAATAATTTATTATCTCAATTGTGAAAATAACAAAATAAATGTTTTTTATTTGTTACTTGATAATTTTGTATTTACAAGAAAATAACTTAAATTATAATATAGTAAATGATGCATTCTTTGGAGTGGATCATGATTCTTTTTTACTTTGACAGATTTTTTCCTTATAATTTTTATTTTTATTTTTACAAAGGATTCTGTCCTGTTAGATTTTATAGGATGGTAGTACATAAGTTGTTTACGTGTTTTTACTCCTATTTGAATTGGTTTTGTTTATTTTACGAAACTTTATTGTATTTTCTCTAATTGGGATAAATTGTTGAGTTAGTCCCTAAACATTTAAGTTAGTGAAATTTTGGTTTCTATTTTTTTAATAGCTGGAATAATTTTAAACTATTACTACAGTAGTCATGTCTAGTCATGTCTGTTAATTTATGGATGGAATCCATTAGTTAGCATCACTTTTTTAATCAAATTATAAATGGACTGTGTCTAAAAAATAATAAAAATGACTATTATAACAATATGTTAATAATAACATAAAGTAATTTGTCACTTTTTGGCCGAATCACTAATGGATTTCATCCAAAAAGTAACAGAAAATACTATTATAACAATATTTTAATAGTATAATGGTGGGTATAGTTTTAATGATTATTCCAATATTTATCCATCAATGTTATCGCTATTTTAATTGGTCGATGAAAATTAGACGGTTATAATCAATTGGATAGTTGGTCAAAAAGTTTTATGATAATTAATGAACATTAAACTTTTAAAACTCATTAAATATAATTTTAGATAGGCAGCTTGTTGTTAACTTATTATTATAACTTTTTTAAATGATTTTTTTATTTAAATAGAATTTAAATTCTCTAATTTTTGAATCTCAATTGTATATTTTTTAAAATTTTCTTTACAATTTACCAATGAACTCTTTTAGATCTTTATCCTCAATATTTTTTAACCATTTTTTCATGATTTGTTCCTCGTGAAAATATTCCAGAAATAATCCTTTTATGATTATTTCAAAAATAGTTTCAATTATGCTATGTTTTGAATTTTAAATACTTATGTTTTAGGGCCCATTTTGGGTAATATCTCGAGATTGTGTTTTGGGGGTTAAGTTGGAAATGTGCATTTAAGGGGAAAACTTTTGAAAAAGTTATGTGATATAGAAAATAGCGTAAAATTTGAAATGCATACAGAAAAAAAAAATGAAAAATGGATCTTGTATTTTTCGTCTCATCGTTACAAATAATTTGATATAAAAATTATCTTATTTTGATTTGAAATGAGAAAATTATTAACTTTTAAAATTTGAGTTTTTTGAAAATGAAAAAGAGAGCAAGTTTGATATAGAGTTAAAATTTGAAAGGGTATCTGAAAATATTATCCCAAACATGCCCTTTAATTTAAAAGGACAACAGATTTGAAAACAACTATATATCTTTTTACTGTTTTGAACCCATACTCATATATTGGGGAATTCTATAACGGGGTAAAGTGTTTTTACCAATTGATAGTTTTAAATTTTTTTTTACCATCCGATCATCTTTAGACGATCAATATTAAAAATATACACACAAAAAAAAGGAACCTGCCACACCAAATTTTCTTTTACAAAACATTTCACAAAAAAAAAAAAAAAAAAAAAACTCCACCGGTAGTCCCTCCTTCCATCTTCGTCTTCCCCAAATCTGACTGTCGCCCCTGCTCCGAACATCAAAACTATGATCCGAACTCCTTGCTAGAAACCCCACAAATGTCGCGACGGAGGATGGGTGACGAATGCTAGATATGAAGGTCATGATGGAAGTGAGCCTCGCTTCCTTCACACGACGTCAGCCACAGTGGTGGAGGTTGCGATGGGCAATGGCAGCTTGAACTCAAGCTGGGTAAATCAGCAGCGGCAGAAAGCGAACTAGTAGGCTCAAACTCACACGCGGATCTGTGATTGTTTTTTCTTCTGCCACTACATAGTTTCAGTGACTCACTTTGCTAGCCAGTGGGTTTTTGGAAGAGCAGCCATAGTGGGAGAGACCAGCATTCTCCCCCACCACCATCGGGTCACCGTTAGGGGTGCGGCTGGGAAGTTTGCTTCTGGGTTTTTTTTTTTTTTTTAATTAAAGTATAATCACATATTATAACTTTCACCCTAATTTGGTGTACCATATCAATCCACCATTCTCATCCATTGAATCTTATTCTATTAACGGGGTAAATTTTTTTACCCCGTCATAGAATTCCCCCATATATTTATTTTTTATGAGGATTAATTTCAATAATTCTAATTATTAAGAGAAGAGTTCGAAAGTAGTAGAAGAGAGTTCCAAAGAATAGTGACAGACAAGACATAAGTCATTGTATCTTGTAATTTGAATTTGAAGGTTGTATGGAAATTTCCATTTGCGTCAATCAACCATATACTGGCTGTCAATGAAATTTTTTTAAAGAAATTTGTAAAAATAAAATAGATAACAAAATTAAAAAGGAATTAAAATGGAAAAAGGAAATACATACTATTCCATTATCAGATTTTAATTCTAAATATTTATTTGTCCACCCTAATAAAAATGATCTTTTAATTAACATTTAAGATTAGTTGTTTATTTGTTTTTTAAAACGGAAATTGGTTGTTTAACCTGTTATAACAAGTCGTAAACAAATGTTATATCATCAATATAATTAAGGTATAGCTTTTTATAATTTTGTCTTGTCATCATCAATGGTTGCAAAGGTATGGTAATCATTGAAAACTCAATGTACGGGGGAGTTTCCCCCATCCGAGCCTTACACTTATGTGAGCGTTTAATTTTAACCCCCATACATATATACTTTTCCCATACCAACTCCTAAGGTATTCAAGGTATCTGCATTTATGGATAAAAATGTCATTCCTACTTCTATTGGACACAACATTTTGGATTGCCACTATGTAAACAAGTGAGAGCTAGAATTTGAAACCTAAAGAGGGTACCACCATAAGGAACACAAAAAGTCTACGTACCAGTTCAAAAATCCACTTAAAGCAAGGAGCAATCCCCAGAAGAAGTGGTACATAACATAGTAAGAAGGTAGAAATGGTTGGGGTATAAGGGGCATTAACAAGCTGTCAAAATTGCCTCTAAAATTTACCAAATCCACTCAAAATGACTCTTTAATGGGGGGGGGGGGGACTAGACACTGTATCTAATCTCCTACCGTTGTCATCATGGATTCTAAGATTGGATTTATAAGATATTTGAATATGACTTCTGAAGATGGCCGTCACCGTTGCAAGTAGAGTTCCCAACTATATTCTTTTATTGACGAATGACGCAATATCAAGTGCAAAAAGGAAGCTCGAGTTTGGCATCTCTAACATTATTTTTTCAATTTTAGAGTACTAACATTCCATGTGAGATCTCCATTCATTTTCAGTTTAAACCTCAAATTTCTCTATCCAAAACCTGCAAGGAGATGAGCATGGTTATTATTATTATAAGTTGGGTTAACCAAGTGCATGACGAAGGATGTACTCTAGTGTATAGGAAAAATGGGGAAAAAAGGTTATAAAAATGTCAACTTGACAAAAGACTTGAGCACAAAAACCAATGATTTTTAGAGTTGAAGAATTTTTAGAGGATTAAAGTGCAAAAACGGAGATATACTACCTTAGAAAGAGATAAAAAAAAATATTGATCGGGGTTCATGGGATAAGTTAGTAGAGCTAGACATTTTGAAAAAAAAAAAAAAAGTTGAATAATGAGCCTAAAAAAAAAAACTTCTAATAAACTTAAGGCTTGTAAGGAGATGAATTTTAAATTGAAAAAATTTTAGAATATATTTTTTGAATTATTTTCTTGCTTTGTTTGATTTGATTGCCTTTTTTTTGTTTTGTTTTGTTTTGCTGTTTTTTTTTTTTTTTTTTTTTTTTTAAACTTAGGAAGGGGGAATTAGAATTCTACTCTTTTTGATAGAGTTATGTATAGTATTACCGTTAAGTTATACATGCAATCATTATTTTACTGTTTCTATTTAAGGTTTTTTTAGATCTTTTCTTTTATTTTTACTCTTTTTTCTCATTAAAAATATCTATCTTGGTGTTTTATGATAGATTCAACTTATGTGCCCCGTTATTTGTGTTTTATTCATATCATTTCAATAATATCATAACACGTTAATTAAAATTGTATATTTAATTATAATATCATTTAAAAAATTATATTAATTATATACATATCATAATATTATAATATTATTGTAAGAATAGAAATAAAGATATAAATAAGGGGATCGGTAGAGTTCTTTTTTTAACCGTTAGATTTTAATCGAACGGTTGATATGTCATTGTTATCATAGACCTTACCTCATATAAATGCCGAATCTCGTCTCAATCATCATTTGTCAGGGCTATTCGGTGACCCATCCTGACGTCGGCGACTCACCCCGACGCCGGTGACCCACCTCCGGTACTTTTTCCGGCCGCCGGCGACCCAATTTCTCTCTCTTCCCCTTTCTCTCTCTTCCCCTCCTTCCCGCTGGCCCCCACCCCCGGTCCCCAGCCAGCCCCCCGGCCCCGCCCCCTCCCCCGGCCTCCCCCACCCCGAAGACCCCCCACCCCCTGCACCCCCCCTGACGACCCCCCCTCTCTTCCCCTTTCTCTCTCTTCTCTTCTCTCTCTTCCCCACTCCGGTTGCCCCCAGTCCCCCCCTCCCCCCGCCGGCCCCCAGCTCGGTGAGCCCCCCACCTCCGGCACCCCCCTCCACCGGCCTCCCCCCACCCCCCGCCCCTAGTCTCGCGCCCCCGAAATCGTGAAATCGCTATTTCGCGAATCGCGGGGCAAGGGGCGGGGGGTGGGGGGAGGCCGGGGGAGGGGGTGCCGGAGGTGGGGGGCTCACCAGGCTGGGGGCCGGCGGGGGAGGGGGGGGGACTGGGGGTAGCCGGGGTGGGGAAGAGAGAGAGGGGAAAAGAGAGAAGAGAAGAGAGAGAAAGGGGAAGAGAGAGGGAGGGTCGTCGGGGGGGTGCCGGGGGAGGGTGGCGGCCGGGGGAGGGGGGTCATCGGGGGTGGTGGGAGGTCGGGGGAGGGGGCTGTGCCGGGGAGCTGGCTGGGGGCCGGGGGTGGGGGTCGGCGGGAGGGAGGGGAAGAGAGAGAGAAAAGAAGAGAGAGAAAGGGGAAGAGAGAGAAAATGGGATCGCCGGCGACCGACGGCCGACGTCCGGGGCTGGGGGCCGGAGTTTGGTCGCTCGCGTCGGAGATGAGTCACCGGCGTCCGTCGTCGGTGGCGGGGAGATCGCGGACGACGGAGAAGATTTTGGATGAGAATGATTATGTGAGGTTAGGTGTGTGATAAATATCGTACACCATCAATATTTGAACCGTTTGATTAAATATTAACGGTTTAAAAAAGAGCTCTACTGATAAGGTATCTGGGAGAGACTTTACCACAGTCTCTCCCATAAATAAGATGCCATATGAATTAAATCGTTTGGGACATTTTTTCTAGCGACTTTGACTTTTTGTCTCTTTCACTTGTTCAAAGCATTAGTCATGGATTGGATTCAGAACATTTTGAACTTAGAGCGCCAATACAAACATTTTGGTAAATCCAAAATTTGCCTTAAAAAAAAAAAAAAAAAAAAGGCAAGACGGAAGGGAGGGAAATGAAATTTCGCGTGAAAATCAAAATCAAAACATAACACACGCCTTCACTCTGCACAAACTCTCGGGCCTTTATTTTTTTCCCCCTAATTTAATAAAAATTTTATTTAAAATATTAAAAAAAACATGATAAAGTTTTTAATTCCATCTGGAAAGACAAAACTACCCCTCATCGTTCATGAAAATTTCTTGGCTTAGTTGTTTGAGTTTGCATGCACGTGGCACGTGCGCGTGGTTGGAGGGTATGTTACGGAAATGTCTTTCTGAGACTTTTCATTCCTTCATCAATCAATTATAAACAAAACCAATATTACGAAAAAATTCATGAAACAGTTATTTCATTACCGAAAAGGCAAAAGCACCCCTGATTTTAAATCCAATTTCCAAGTTCCGTGTACGTGCGCTTCGCGTCGTCTGAGGGTATGTATGGGAAATTGGCAAACCCGAAAAAAGAAAGATTGAATTGTTGAAAGACGAAAAGGCCCTTATAGTTTCAGCCAATTTACAAGCTTGGTCCGCATCAGTTTTTGTTTCACGTGCATGCCGTTGGAGGGTATATTGGGGAAAATACGTTTTCAGAAAATCATCGAAAGAAAAAAAAAAAAAGCTTCTCTCTGTATCTCTCTCTTTCTCACTCTCTCTCCTCTCACCCCCTCGCTTCTCAAACACACTTTCTCTCTCCTCTCGTCTTCTCTCTCTCCTCAGACTTCCGATCTCCGACTCGGTGCGCGCCTGACTCAGTTCCCGCCGTTCCCACTCGCTCACTTTCTCTCTCTTCCTAGGGTTCGTTTCGCCTCTCAATTGAGCTGCTCTCAACCGCTACACGGCGTCGTTCTGACCAATCTAGGGTTTTCGGAGCTTCACCAAGGAATTCTCCGACGAAATTCGACCTCTGCGAAATTTCTCGATTCCGAGGTCTCCAGGAGTTCTCAAGCCACTCGCTTCTTCGTCTTCGTTCGGGTTTCAGAAGCTTGGTGCTTTAATTCTCGAGTCTTAATTTTGCGTTTCAAATGGGGAACAAGTTCATTTTGTGGAAATTAGGGTTTCTGTGGTGTATTGTGTAAGAGTTTGTTTAGAATTTTCTTTCTTTACAGGACGGTGTATAAGAAGTTGAATTTTGTGGGGGTGATTTGGGATAATTAGGGGTTTTGAAAGGAGGTGAAGTGCTTTTTTTTTTTTTTTTTTTGTTGTATGAAATCTAGGGATTTTGGTTGTGAAGTGAAGAGTTAGGGCTTTTGGGGAGATGTTTTATTCTCAGTTCATTTTAGCGAAGAAAGGGCCGCTCGGGACGATATGGATTGCGGCGCATTTGGAGAGGAAGCTTCGCAAGAATCAGGTCGCCGACACCGATATCGGAGTCTCTGTTGGTCAGTTTTTTCAAATCCAAGATTTGCTCTAATTTTTTATTGGTTGTGCTTTTCATATTTATTGCTTAATTGGTAGAGTTTTTCAGCTTTAATTTTGTGAAAGTCAAAAAAAAAATATTTTTTATTTTCTTGTTTGCCGATTAGCTAGTTTCAATATCCAAAGAGCAATTTGCTTTCATTTCCGTAATATTGCTAAAAGACGGGGGGAAGTTACGAAAAAATTAGTAGAATTTTTTTTTTCTTGAGCTTTATTTTTCTGTTAAGTCAAAACTTTTTCAATTTGCTTGTTAGCTGATTAGCTTGTTTTAATAACCTAAGAGAAATTTTCCCCAAAAAAAAAAAAAAAAAAAAAACCTAAGAGAAATATGTTTCCATTTCCGTAATATTGCTAAAAGTGATGGGAAAGTTGCTAAATTTTTAAGACCTTTTTTTGAGCTTAAATTTTGCTGAAGTGCGATTTTCGCGGCAGGATAGATTAGCCTAGTGAGGAAGGGGGTTTTGGTTTTGGTTGTCATGTAAGCACGGTACAAATATATACAACTGAATACATATATATATATATATATATATTTGTATATTCCATAATATTGTTTACTATTTATGAGTTTTTTCGAGTGGTATTTTTTGTTCCGTTTATGTTAGATTGTCTTTCATCGTGTTCAAGTAGGCTGTAGGCAATTACTTCCGCCCCCCACCCAACCCCAATTTTTGTTTCTTACGATTATGCTGTCCCATCATGGGAGTGCAGAAGAGGGAATAAGATAAATAGTGGGCATTGCCAGCATTTCTGTAGCATGTACGCACTAATCTAAAGCTTAAACCTGCATTGCAATTTTTTCGGATGACCTTTCAATTAAAGGAACTTTCCATATAGTAAAAAAAAATTAATATACTTGGAAAAGCTATATATTAGGTAATTTCTTTTCATCAGGTCCGTGACTGAATTGGATGTGCCACGTAGACTTATAATAAAGCACCCATTTTTTAGTTTTGTGCTTATATTAGTATGATTCAGTTTTGCAGTAAAATTTTGCCTTAAATAGGCAGTTTATATATTTGGTAGCTAAAATAGAATTTTATTATATTTATAGCTTCTATTTAGTATTTGCTTGTTAGGTCATTTTATTCCATCAAAAAGTGTTTTTCAACTCATCGGTGAAATTGGTATAGTTCCATTTATTCTTTGAAGAGATTTCTGTCTTGGTGACAACCGTATAATATATATATATATATATATATATATATTGTTTTTCGTTTGCTTATCTAATTTCTATGTTTATTTCCGTGGAACAGATTCAATCCTTTTTCCCGATGTTCCTATAGCGCTTCGGTTGTCCAGTCATCTCTTACTTGGTGTTGTGAGGATATATTCTAGAAAGGTGAATTACCTTTTTGACGATTGTAGTGAGGCTTTGCTTAAGATAAAGCAAGCTTTTCGCTCCACTGCAGTTGATTTACCTCCAGAAGAATCCACTGCACCATATCATTCGATCACCTTGCCTGAGACTTTTGATCTTGATGATTTTGAGCTTCCTGATAATGAAATGCTTCAGGGGTTAGTTTGAATATGTTTGAAATTGATTTTGATATGCTGTGATTGATCCGAGCGTACTTGTTTTATTGACAAGGGACATTTTTGCAGGAACTACGTTGATCACCATGTCAGTACAAGAGAGCAGATTACACTCCAAGATACCATGGACGGTGTGGTTTATTCAACTTCTCAGTTCGGATTGGATGGTAAGTATCTGTAGATTGTTCTGTTAAAACATTCTAGCCAAAATCAGAGTAGCGTCAGAGGAATTTTATAACTTATCTGTCCTTATCATTTTATTTGAGCTAGAGGGAGATGGTGATAGTTTGTTTTTTTGGTGTTTCTGGATGGATTTTCTGTGTTATTAAGTCGTGCACTGAAGTATAGTTTTTGATTTTGAGTCCTTTCTCTATCATCATAGATATATATATATATATATATTTTTTTTTTTTGGTTTTGTTTTTGGTGTATTACTCATTATTTGCCCTTTTTTTCTGGCTCTTTTTCAAAGAAAAGTTTTCTCTTGTAGAAATTAATGATACAACTAATTGAAAATGATGGCTTGCTTTAATAATTCAAATAAGCTAAATATTGGTGTTATCATTCAAATTAATTCAATTCCATGTTTATGGCTTGTTTCCAGAGCGGTTTGGCGATGGTGATACTTCGCAAATTGGTTTGGACCTTGAGGAGGTAAATGTAATTTAGAATACTATGAAAACAAACTTGGAAATAAATGATTTATTTTGTTGTTTAGGTATAAACAATTTTAAATCAGTGAGGCTCATAAAGCTCTTGCATCTGCTTTATGATTCTGAGATGATAGTCATCCAATTTGACGTTTTTCTTTTTTGAAACATTGGCTTTGACGAATATTTGAAGTATCTCAATGTGTGATAGAAGCCAAGGATGGGAACACCAAGAACACACACAGAACACAAGAACGCTAATGAATGTAATCAAATCGACTCTTTATTGAAGAAGAACAAGGGCAAAAGCCTTGACTGCCAATGTCCCTGCTTGGATCACCCAGACTTTGCCCTTCTAATTTCTGCCAATTTCACTTAACCAGCCCTCCTTCCTTCTATACTCCTAATTCCCGTTTTAACACACCGCTAACCTTTACTCTAGTGGATTAGATTCTCTAACTTACTACTAACAACTACTAATCGGTTATACTAGTAACTAACTAACATATTAAAAGTCCTATTGATGTGCTGGTGTGTTCTGATTGGTGATAGTCGCTTGTTAAAAGAAAATATACATCGCTGTTGGGGAATGTTGGAAGTGAGCTTTGACTTGTTTAACATTTGATTGAGTTAGCCAAGCGTACAAGCACATTCATGAGCAAAAAACGGGAAGGTATTATAGATTTTAACCATGTTTGGAAAAAGGGAAAGCTGGAAATTGGGTTTTTAGCAGCCAGTTGTTTTACAAAAGCAAAGTCAATAGTTTTGCCCCCTCTCTCTTTTTTAAAAAAAAAAAAAAAAAAACCACACGCACAATATACTTTTGGTTTTATCGCATAAAATTGCTTCCATATATTCTCCAATTAGTATGCAGACGTAAATTTGTTCATTGAGTGTTTATCCTTTTTATTTTGGCTGTCTTTCTTTCAGTATTCATGGTTTCAAAGCTTTCTTTCTTTCTTTTTAATTTTTATTTATTGTTCAAATAAAATAAATGCGTTGTGTTAACATGAAATTTTCTTGTGCTTATTTAAAAATTCTCTGCTCACAAAAACTTGTCTTTCCTGAAAATGTCGAGAAACAGGACCTATTTTTAAGCAAGGTTGTAGCCAAGGAAAATGATGGAGTTCCAGGGTAAGCTGTTTGCGTTTCTATAGCATATATATTATTTTTTGTTCTTTCCATTACTTGTGCTTATGTTAAAGATATTACTTGTTAAGCCTTACTCCTTAGTTGTGTGGGTGGTGTGGGCCCGTGATATTTTTGTTTGTTCGTTCATGGGAGCATTTAGAACTCTGGTTCTTGTGATGAACCTTATTCATTATTTAATTACAGTACTGAACCACTGGCATCAACCCAACCGATGACACCAGGGGAAAAGGATGAAACTTTTGAGGGAATATCTGGAGCTGCAGCACTAATGCAAGTGCATGACGGTGGTGACCAGGTTGATTGATACTTCATAAATTTATGCTACTTTGTGTTATCTTTCCACACTCCGTATGCCCATTTCTCTTTATGTGGGTTCATGGGTAGGAAACCCGATCCATAGTTTCCCGAACATTGGCATTTTACTAATTTATTTGATGTATATGTATATTGTCTTTGTAATAGCATGAAATTCAAGGAGCAAATGGAGAAGCTCTAGGGAATCCTCAGACCTCGCTTACTCCTGGATTTATGGAATATCCAAGCCTGTCCAGTGTTCAGGGGCCTCTGTCCTGTGATGGTCAAACAGAATCAAAGGACCATGGTTTATTAGAATCTGAAGCACCAGAGTGTACAGTAAATGCCAGTAAGTCTGATGCCTATGGAACTGTTTCCCGTTCTGAGGAAAATGGCTATCTTTCTGGTGACATGGAGATGAAACAAGTTGAGTCACAGGTACATTCAGCATCCACTGCAGTTATTAAAGAGAACATCTCAGCAGATAATGGTCTCTCAACACCTTTGTCTGATATGGCTGAGCATGTTAAACATATTGCTCTAGAGCCAGAATGTTCATATGGAAATGTTCGTGCACTCGATGGTCCAACCAGGGAAGACATACACAATGGCGTTGTAATAAACAATGAACTAACTGCTCAACTTGTAGATCGAACAGATGTACAATGTGCTGAATCTCCTACTTGCTCCCAGGTCACCACTGAAACAGAGGATCCTGGTCGTAGGAGTGTTGAAATTCACAATAATATGGGAGAGTCATGCTCCCCTAGCAATACATTGGCCTCAAATGTTGTTTGTCCACCAGAATCACCAGGGAGACCCGAGGTTGTGAATGTTGAAGCTCAGATATTTCAAGAGTCAAGAGAAACAGATGCTCTGAACCATTCTACTCATGAACACATGACACCTAATGACTTGCCTGGGCTCAGTGCTTGCAGCACTCGGACACAACCAGATGTGTCATCTCTTGGAGGTAAAAGTTTTGTTCTTCCCCATTACCACTTGTTTTTGTTTGGACTTTGGCCCAGATCATCAGTGATGTTTTCAGTGGATTATGCACTTCGTGATCCATTGTTTTCTTTTGATGCAGGTTTTCTTAATGCATACGCATGTAAATTTATGTAAATTCTTATGTAAATTCTGTTATCATATAACTAATTCTTTAACTCCTTTTAGGTGAAGGGACTCATTCAACTGATGTAGAACCAGACGAAGGAAAAACTCAGCTTGGTGAACCTGCAGGATGTGGAGAGACTACAGATGATGGCAGGAAGTTGGATGAAGCAATGGATAATGCAGCATCATGTGATAATCAGTTGGAGAATCTAGAAAAATCTGCAGCTTCAGACTTACCGGCACCCGAAAAGATGCTATCTGTATCAGAGGGGTTAGCTTGTAAACCAAATGAGTTGCTATTGGAATCTACCCCTGAGAAAGAGGCTGCACCTGGGGATGACGAGGGTGGTGCCGTGAGCAACGCCATATCAGGAAAGAAACGTAGTTTCACAGAGAGTACTTTGACGGTACATAGTTTATACTCAGGCGAATCATTTGGTATGAACAATTCAAAGAGAACTGCAGAATCCATTCCTGCCGATGATGATTTGTTGTCTTCTATATTAGGTATTAAGGCGCCTTTGATGTTTATTTATTTATTTTATGTTTTAAAACAGTGTTGTTTGTACATGCCACTGTGCACAATGACTGGTAGAAGTTGATGGATTATTATTGCAGGTCTTTTGATAAAATTTATCTTTTTGTTGTATTGCTGCCAAGTTTATGACTATATATTACTGCTTGTTGTTTCAGTTGGAAGAAAATCATCTGTTTTGAAAATGAAGCCCACTCCACCTGCGCCTGAAATAATATCCACAAAACGCCTTCGGTCTGCTCCCCGTGCTAGTGCCTCAAAAAGGAAAGTGCTCATGGATGACATGATGGTTTTACATGGCGAGTATGTCCCAGTTTCTGTGACACTAACTTTGTTATCGATCAGTTTTTATTCCTATTTTGTCAAGTTAGTCCTCAAGTTTTTTAAGTTTTGGGGGAAATAGGTCCAAACAATTCATGTCAAGTAGCATACAAAGTATTTCAAGCAAGAAATGTGAGAGAGAAAGTAATAGTAGTTTTATGAAGTACAACCACACAAAATACTTACTTTACCAGACACGTCACCGTGAACCCATGTGGTATGTAAATGGAACTGCCACATATGGGGTTAACAAAAAGTTCTTGGATAGCTGGTTTCATTGACGGCCTAGAAATCTAAATAAGGGTTTTGCCTTGAGATCTAGCATAGCATGCATGTGTCCAGTCAAACTAAGCATGTTGTCTCTTCCTCATTGTTTCTCAGGAAGGCTAAGCGTGCCCCATTTTTTTAAACGTTAACATCTGATTTTCTGTTTAAATTTCTCTTTTGAAGTACAATAAGGCAACAGTTGACAAATACTGAAGACATACGTCGCCTTCGGAAGAAAGCTCCCTGTACGCTCCCAGAAATATCAATGATTCAGAGACAATTCTTGGAAGAAGAGATTTTTAGTGAACCCATTTTTACTGGTGAGTTTAACAAGGAGCTTTATTTCTCTGGTGCATTTACCCTTGTGAGAACAAAACTATCCTCGTAGTGGTTTGTAACTAATTCTACAATTGGATTATATACACTTGTAGTGATCATCTCCACTTGGGATACCCTGGCTACCTTTGCTTGGATAATCTCATGATGTTCTGTGAAAGCCAATTTTGATGATGTGGTTTTTGTTGGATTTCTGTTCTATACGAGTTAGCAATTTTGTATTTGTATTACTAGTTTTCAAGCCATACAGTTTTTTGGATTTCTTGTTGATTCTGAAGCAGTTTCATTTACCTTTTGCTAGAGTTTGACTAAAACCTATAAAAGATTGCTGATATAGTTTTCATACTGTACAGGTATGCCGTCAGCGCTGATATTGTTGCACCATGGGGCGTTTGATTTGAGTAGGACAAAGGTTTCTGAAAATGATCTGGACAATGCTCCTGTTGAATTGGCAAAGGATCTTGATTCTTCTGTTGCTGTGAGAAATGATATGGAAACACAGCCTGATAATATTCCTAGTCACAGTGAGGATCAGCACGCTGATAACAATTATCCAAGATCTCAATGTGAAACCTTGGGGGAGGTAGCTGAAATGGAAATTGATGGACAGAATATTGAAGTGGCTGAAACTGCGGATCACACTCTTCATGGGAATGAACCACAACTCACGACGGATCCTGGCTCCAAAGATGCCAATGTGCCAGCAAACCTTGCGCAAACAGATATGCTGGATACAACTAACGATGCAAATGCTTCTCCCACGATAGATGCATCATGCATGTCGCTACAAAAGCTTGATACTGAACCTCTTGTAGACACATCACTTGTGGATGCAAGTAATGGGGGAGTGGATGCTATTGAAGTTATTGGACATGATTCTGAAATTGGAGTAGATATAGAGAAACATAATGGCAAGTTACATGCTTCTGAGACTGGAGGATGTGACAATATGACTTCTGAAAACAGAGACCAATCTATAGAAGGAACTGAAAATAATAATCTGAGTTCTGTGAATCCAGATGAAATCTGGCCTTCAGACTTGGGGTATTATGCAAAGGATCCGACTTCTGGCAGTGTTCTGGGTGAAGGAGCTAAATTAGATTATAGTTTTGCTGCAGAACTGGATGTGGATGGAGAGAATGCTTTCGTGAACAAAGGAGAAAATGCAGACTTTCAGGAAGCTGATCTGCCTGGTGCCATGAATGCAGAAGTCACTGCTGAGAGTTCTGCAATTGAGTTCCGTGGTGTAAGTTTTCTTCTTCTTTCTCTTGAAGTTCTGAGTTTACCGTGCATAAATTTATGAAATCTCATTTGACATAATTTGCACCTTTTTGTCTTCTATTTATTTCCCTGCTGCATTCCTCTGTTTAATCTTTGTTTTTCGTTTTTTTTTTTAAATATAAATAATATTTTCTATGCTCTTGAACACTCTGTTTGGTTTTCCTTCATCTCCTTTGGTATGGTAGGAAGAAATAAGTGGGTGATCAACTAAATGACTGTTTTGAGTATTTAACATTATTTTTTTAGTTTGAAAATGAGGAGAAAAAGTAATCAAAATATTGTGTGAATATAAACAACTTTTCACTCTAAAACTCTGTCCCTTTTCGAGGGTTAAAAGTGGTGGGACCCAGTGATCCTTTTAGCTCTCCACTTTTCTGTTCAATTTTCTCTCCTATTAAGTAACCTACAATTCTATTTTCTCTACAAAAATCCTTCACTCCCGACTTCTTACCTCTACCATACATAGCTTAAGTATTGTGCCATATTCCTTGTATTATGTTACAAGATATAGTTTGATTGCATGACATTCTATGTATGTTGTGATTGCGAGATTTTTTCTCCTCTATTTGGTTATGTGGTTGCCTACCATTTGCTTGAAGAATGGCTGTCTTTTACAAACCATCTTTGCCCCATATAATTCCATGGACACTGTTTTCTCCCTTTTTTTATTAGGCATATAGGTCTCTGTATGCTTCTCATACGCTTACTGATTTGTTGCTTATATGGTGCAGGATTTCGAAGATGTCGCAATTGGAAACGTCACAGGTTCCCTTATCGAACTTATTTATTGACTTCGCTCCTTTATAGTAACTGCTACAGTGTAACTTAAGTCGCCCTCTTTTGAATATTATTATTTTTCCCTTTTCAGAGTTTTTGAACGTAGATGACGATGAAGTAGCTGAAGATGACGAAGATAATGAGCCAGGCACTGAGGATACTCGTCTTCTTGAGAACACTGGATGGTCTTCTCGTACAAGGTGTTATGTTGCTCAACTAGGTTTCTTCCAGTGTTGTTGCTTTGTTGCATCTTTTCTATCTCTAATTTCCTTAGAAGAATGGACGGTTTACTGGAAATTATTTAAATGATTAGCTGCAACGCTAGTCTGAATCTTCAAAATTTTAGTTTATTTATTTATTTATTTTTACCTATACAATTATGGCCACTTTTACAGGTTCTTTTGTGGTCATGCCAAATTCTATTTACTATCATAATTTCCCGTTTATCAAAAAATTTTTTTAATGACTTGCTTGTAGGGCTGTTGCCAAATATCTCCAAACTTTATTTGATAAGGAAGAGCTGCACGGAAGAAGGGTTCTTCCGATGGACAATCTGTTAACAGGTAAAACTCGCAAGGAAGCATCGAGGATGTTTTTCGAAACATTGGTAAGTTCTCTTCTCAGTTTCAAGTTTTATCGTCTCACTAGATTCTTAAATTACGTCCCATTGAATGGTAGTCTAAACATTTTCACTAATAAGGAAACTTGTTTCAAGTCTTTTGAGATGTATGATTTTGACAAGGCTAGGCTTTCATATCGTAAAATTTACTGTTTTTCAGGTTCTCAAAACGAAGGATTACATCCATGTAGAGCAGGCAAAACCCTTTGACAACATTAACGTAAAGCCTCGAATAAAGCTCATGAAATCGGACTTTTGAAATCTCTTACGTAGGAAAAGCAGATCACAGTTGAATCGACGTAGTGCTAGTTTGGCTGATGATGGTTGATTATTATCATTTTTTTTTTCCTTGGATTTTTTTTTCCTCGCATCTTTGGATAGTGTCATTTTGTTGTATTTTTTGAAGGGGTAGTAATGGAGGGTTCTTGTTTGGATGAAGAGGGAGGGAGAGAATAGGGGAAATATAAATATAAATATATATAAAAAATATTTTAGCTTTTGATGTAATTGGTAGCTTAATTAACAAAGGGGGTCTAGCACGTGTATTTATCTTTTTCCTGTTGATTGTAGAGACTACTTTGTAACAAGGACTTATTTATGTGTATATATTTTGTAACATATTATCCAATTCAATTGTAGATGCTAATTTTATTTGTTCTAATCTGCATAAATTCCTTTGATTGGAAATTTGGAATACAAACATTTTTGAAAAAAGAAAAAACAAATTGAAGATTGGAGTCAGGTGCCGAATTATTCTTTGGACAATTGATGTACACCACAGCATTATTAAGCAGCCTAACATGCAGGCTCCGTGAATCAAGGAGGTGTAAGTGACAACATCCGGAGCAACATCTTTACGAGTCATTGTCAAGAAGAGGTCCAGAGCATAGCCCCCACTTGCAACGGCCGTCGATAATTGTGCTGTAAGGAACAATGTCAGGCATGATGTTATGTTCCTTTCCATCTTCTTGAGCAACTGAATAGCTGCAACACTATGTTCCATCTTACAATTACCATTAAGCAATGTGGTATAAATGGCTACATTAGGCTTGCAACCATCCTTAGCCATTTTGCAAAAGCATTCTTCTGCTTCAACGACCTTCCCCACAAGGAAAAACCCCCCTTCGTAAGAGTAGTCGAGGTCACAACGTTTGGTTGAAGACCAAGTTTAATGAAATTTCCAAGGACACAAACTAGAAGGCATTTGCATCAAATTACAGAAGCAATTGGGAGCAATATTCAGAGTGTAATGATTGGGCCCGATACCTCGCACAACCATTTGCTTATCAAAAGAAAATGACGAGAGAATGATGTTTAGATTTGACTAGTTTACCAAAGAGTTGAATGAAAGTCACAACAGGAGGAAGAGGACGAGTTCGGAGCATCCTATGAAACGAATCCAGAAAAGCATCTTCAACATTCGTCTCCGAATCCAGGTGGGAATTGCTTCGAGGGTGGAGATATTTTGAAGAGGAATTGGAATGAAGGAGGGTATTTGTAATCATATTAACGTTGAAGAGAGCAAGAGAGGAAGGAACCCACAAGGCCATTCAGAAACCCCATAGCTTTGCATTTTGTCCCCATCTTCAGCAACTTCTTCCGGGGGGCAAAAAAAAAAAAAAAAAAAAAAAAATCCAGAGCAATTTCTCAGAAAAGGAAAATGGGTTTGGTCTGGGAAAGGGATTTGGTCGGTGAGGAAGAAAAGTAAAGTCATTCCAGAAAATGATACTGACGAGGCTCACCACCGCATTATTGAAGAAACGGTTGTTTAATGGAAGTTATGATTAAATAGAAGCTGAAAGGTTATTTAATGCAATGGTAGTCCGAAATATCACTCCCAACGTGGAAACTTTCAGTGTCCTGGTTGATGGCTTTTGCAAAGAAGGGATGGTTGAGAAGGCACAAAGATATGATGGAAGTTATGATTCAAAGAGAATGTTGGAACATATAGTTCACTCATTGATGGTTATTGTTTACGAGGAGAAATTGACGAGGCAAGAAAGGTGTTTGACACGATGATCGACACGGGTTGTGAAAGTAATGTATGTAGTTACAACATTTTGATAAATGGATAGTGCTGGAAAAATGATGATAAATGATGCTCTTGGATTGTTTGAAGAAATGACATGCAAAGGATTGGTTCCAGATGTTGTTACTTACAACTCTCTTATCGCTGGTTTATGTAAAGTAGTGGAGAATTCAGCCTACTCAAGATATGCTTCACAAGATGCAAGCTGTTTGGCCGCCACCAAATATTCGAACCTATGCTATTTTCCTCGATGGCTTATGCAAAATAATGGAGAACTCGGAAGAGGCAATGGCTTTATTTCACAATATGGAAGAGAAAAAGTTACCGACTCAACATTGTGATCTACAATACCCTGATCGGAGGCACGTGTAAAGCTGGAAATCTTGCGGCAGCAAATGATCTCTTTTGCAAATTATCATTCAAAGGCATACAACGTGATGTGAGGACATAGAGCATGATGATCGATGGGTGGAGGTCTTGTAGTTGAAGCTTTAAAGTTTGCAGAGAGAAATGCAAGAAAACGGATGCGCTCTAGACGATTGCACCTAATATTTAATGATATGTGGGCTTGTTCATAACGATGAGATATCAAGAGCATTACAGTTTAAATATGAAATGGTGGCCAAGGGAAGACGTTTCAACTTGCGAGTCGTTTGTCGATTTGATTTCAAAGGGTAAATTAGATGCTTCCTTGCAGCCAGTGGTACAAAAGATTTGTTTGACTTGTATTTGCTTTTTTATACTACATTTTTCAGCCGACTTTACAAGGTTTGTATGAAGGGCTTGCTCTCGTCTATTGTCCCGGTAATATTTGTGTTTTGCAAGATTGAAAGCTTCCCACTTTGTGTGTAAGAAAAGTAGATAAAATGTCGAACAGTGTTGCTGAGATCTGCTTTTGGTTTATTTGTGTGGAAATACAAATTTTTTTTTCCCCCTCTTTGGCGGACATTTAATCTTATATTTGGTGGTTGAAGATTTCAAAGTAAGAGTTTGCTCAGGTTCAGTACCGGGTTTTTCTTCTTTGCTATACTGATGTTGATTCAAATTCTTCGAATTAAATTGCTCGAATTTAATATACAGAAGGTCCGACGAATTTATCTTTATTTTGTAAATACTAGGTTCTCAAAGCCATTGCAAGCGCGCAAGGCTAATGAAGAATCCGACATAATATAAACAAGGATATAATGTTATTACAATACAAAGGAGAGCATCCCCATTAACTAGGAACTGTTTGTTCAAATCAGCAAACATATAAAATGGCTTGTTATTCTGTAACAGTTGCCATAAGAGGATTTCTTTTTTGCTCGTCAACGAGAGAGTGGAATTCCAGTTATTCTTCCTTGCTTTTTGCACCTTCACCGCCTTTGAAGAACCGCAAGAACCAATAAGCAGAGGATTTTGGGTGGCGAGTTAGGCCATTCTTGTAGTCAACGTAGATCAAACCGAAGCGCTTGGTATAGCCTTGAGCCCACTCGAAGTTGTCCAGCAATGACCATGCAAAGTATCCCCTCACATCTGCTCCATCCCTGTCCATGCAAATACATTTCAGATTAAAATAAATTAATAAATAAGTCACGTTAACTTCACTTCAAAATCTTCTTAGAACAACTTTCTTGAGAAGCTGAATTTGTAGCTTGAGTGCCAAAGCTCTTTGGGATATTTATTCAAACACTAACAAAAACAACTTTTGGATCCAAAAAGCAATGCCAAGCAGACACTTAATATGAGGGGTGCGTATTTACATTGCATGAAAACTTCTCAAGCAAAGTATGTATAGAGAGAGAGAGAGAGAGGCGAGAAATGGTCAAAATGACGTAAAACTAGAGTTAACACCAGTTGTAGTTGTGTTCTGTAATATCGCTATGTAAGTCGTATGAAGATGTTAATCGTTTTGTAGTGCGATCTACAAAATTTATTCATGCATAGATAAGTGCAGACGTACATTATTGTTCGAAAGAAATTAATGACTACTGCAATTTTTAAAATGAAAGAAAGCCAAGTAAACCTACTTTATTGCTTGAGAAACCGCAGCAAGATATCTCTTAAAGTAAAAAACTCGCAGTTTGTCATCTAGCATTTCATGAAGCGGGGCTATCTCATTTTCTTCATCATCCATACCTGCAATTGCAATAACTGAAAGTGTTGACGATCCCAAGTTTTGACCAGTCACCTAGCATGAACTTCTACACATTATTTTTTCTGCTATTTATTTCTGTTTTCTATAAATGTTTGGGTTATGGGTTCCATAATTCTCATTATAATGCTGTTTCAGAACCTTTAAACTTGTAATTCTAGTTTTCAGCTACGTATCATTTTCCATCTCTTGAGTTCTTGTTCTCTCCCTAGAATCCTCTCTTTTCTCACCTGTGGCTCTACTTATATCTCTCTAGTGTTTTTCTTCTCTATCTTGGTTCTCTTTTCTATCTCTACTCGCTCTTTTATCTCAATCCTACCTCAAACTCACACTCCCCAACTCATAGACGATGAGAAAGTAACACTAATTCAGTGAGACAGCATCGGATAAAAAGTGTGTTGCAGTAGGGAATATTCAGGCATGGGAGAGCAAATACCGACTTGCTAATACTTTGGATGAGTAATGAACCACGTGCTGAACCACATATTTGAGAGTAAAATCCATAATTCCTTACCATTCTCAGTAACATATATAGGGGGATTGTTGTATCTTTTGGCTACGTAATTGATAAGCTTCCGAATTCCCCAAGGAACGACATAAAGCCATTCTGATGCAGCCTGCCAGATTAATCTTTCAGCTGATCGCAAACAATCCAAAATGGAACAAACCATACTATAGCATATTCGGAAGTCATTTAGACAAATGGCAAACATGAAGTCAACATATAAAAGAAACTGCAACATTTTTAACCTGTAGACTTAATAAATTTGAGTTTATGATGGAGATTATGATATGAATTAGTTTTAAGGTTAATATAATGTACATTTTAATGGTGAGGATGAAGAAATTCGGGATATGATGTGTTATGAGAGGGTAAGATAAAGAGAAACATGATTCATTACCTTCACACCAATCGGCTCACCGCCTTCCCATTCAACTAACAACAGAGAGACCATAGAAGTCAAGATAATTCGATTAAGGAAAAAAAAAAAAAAAAAAGAGAGAAAAAAAAGGAGGAGAAAAAAAAGAAAGAAAAGGTGATAAAATACCGATTCTCTCCATCTCTTGTGCTTTGTAAAAATCACCTTCCTCGGGGCTCTCTGTTGCATTAGAAATGAATCTTGATGTATAATGATTCAGACCAATAAAGTCAATAGAATTCTTAAGCAACTCCTTTTCTTCCGCTGTGAATTTGGGAAGTCGACGTCCAAGTTTTTCACGCATGACTTCAGGATAGTCTCCTTTATGTAGTGGGTCTAAAAACCTGTAGAAGCATGAGGTGTAAGTACAAAATAAACATGATTAAGGCAGTTAAAAAAAAAAAGAGAAAAAAAAAAGAACTAACCATTTCAACCTTCTATCAAAAATTCATTCTAGCATAGTCTCCTATCCTAGCAATGGTTAAACCAGATATCAATATTTCTTATTCAATATTACAATATTACTACATCTTTCAGAGGGGGGAAAAAAAAACAAACTTGAGAAGTAACGTCGCTCGGTTATGTTTCAACTTGAAGTGGGGTTTTAAAGTCTGCATAACTTTATGTATGATTTATCACAGCCATAGCGTAAGTTTTTACGTAGTTTTTTGGCAATATTTCCACATTGTTTCGGAACATTGGCTGGGCCTTCATGTCATTGTAACTAATGCAATTGCTAAATAACATATCAAATTAAATGATTGTTACTGTTCATATTTCTAATCCCTCTCCCTTTTCCTTCTTCTTAGGTTCTTTTAAATTGACCTTATACAGGATTTAAGCATTCTTGTTTTTGTAGTTATATGTCGGACACAGCTCCATACATGCATGAGAAAAACATAGAAAGCCATGTAAGCTGTAAACTCCGCATCTTACATCTGATATAACCATTAATGCTAATACGTTACTAATAACGTAGCTAGGGGAAACTACCATCCAAGCTGAAAATCAAGGCGCCTTGCAGTAGCGATTTTATCTTCAATTTTATCAGAGTTAGCTTCCGCCCATTCGCAATCAACAACGAAACCCACTTGCCCTCCTTGTATTTCCTGAAAGCGGAAGGAAAAGCAACAAAGGCAAGAAAGAAATGCTTTATTCACATGGCATAAAAACAAAAATTAATTAGGAAAAAGAATTCTGGAATAAACTATAAAACCTTGAAAAAGAAAAAAAAAAATTATCAGAACGAAACATGTAAGTGTATTCTGACTCATGAGCCATGCATGCTGGTTAAGCAATAAGAATACATCGAAGTAGCCAAGTCAAAATGGATCTAACTAAGTTACAATTTTTGTTCTGTTAGTCTTTTATGACAGTCCTGTCTTTGACTTTTTAACTCATTCTCTTTAATCTGTTCCACTTCCACTTTCTACTGTTCCAAAAACATTGACAATATCGAGAAAGGGGCGAGACAGATGAAGCCAAAATACACGAATTCAAGGAGGAATAGGGATCGGGAACTAGACTAGGATGAAAGAAATGAAGAAATGAGATGGATTTGTCATGAACAGACAAGGAGAAAAGTAAAGAACTGGCTTGTAAATTCTCTTCAAAATATTTATATTCAAGAACGTTAAACTGTATATATAATCACTCACGCATGGATGTATACTAATAAATATCTCAAGTATCTTGTTCAAAACAAACTTTGGTAAACACAGGTGATTACAAGGATCTTGGTCTACAACATTTACTACTGGGCATGAGCATCCAAGGCAATAAGATCAACTTTTATAACCAACAAAAGCGAGAAGGTGACGGGAAAATTTGAGACTCCGAAGAAGTCAAAACCGTCCTCTTTCTCTCATGAATCATTGTGTATTAAATACCAAATGACAGATCCTCTAATCCTTACAGTTGATTATTCCTGATCCCAAATGTATCCCTTCCTGATTTATTCAAGATTATGCGAAAAGACCCCCAAAACAGAAAATGGCCTATTGAGACCAAAATACTCTCTATGTGGAAAGTTTATTTGGTGTCAAAAGGTAAGCCAAATTCTGCCTTCACTGATTTAGGAGGTTCATGCGATGCAAAAAGGCGCTTCCTTTTTGAGTTATGGGCTCCTGAAATGGATCTCTCTCTCACCCAAATCCTCACTCCGCAAAGCCAAAAGATAGTGGTAATAAATTAACAATAAAGGAACAAGTGAAGTAAAAATTTGACGATTAAAAAATAAGGCAAAGAGAACATTTGAGTACATACTTTGTACTTGCTTTTGTATATGGAAACAGCAGTAGCATGGGCCAAAATTTGATGGTGTGCAGCCAAATACGATTCGGTTTTGGAATTTTCATTTCTTCCAGGAGCAAATATTCCGATATCATAACCATTCACAGCAGTTTGAAGGGGCTCATTTATTGTAATCCAGTTTTTAACTCTATCCCCGAAATTAGCAAAGCAAGTATCCGCATAGATGCCGAAGTATTTACTGCATGTTTTCCAAGTATTGCACCACCGTTAATATGGAATCTATTAAACAACTAATGACGGCATTAACCAGAATGAGAGCGCCTAGAAAAAGGGGATGTAAATTTAACTGTGTTTTCAGAGTCATTACCCGACAAGGCATTAAGAATTTGATGGATTTTTCCATCTCATTGTTGATTACAATCACCTTTTTGAAAAAAAGAAACTTTCCAGAACAGAGTTTTCAGCGCGACAAAACCCAAATGAAGCATAAATATACATATTTCATCCTTAAATTCTAAAAATTTTGTTCAGCCAAAGAAAAGGAGAAAAATATTTTAAGAAGCAATTTTATTCTTGAAAAACGAAACTTTGTCGTTAAATGCTTTAAGTAGTTGTGAAGAATTCCTACTTACACAATCTCCTTATTCACCCAGCCCCCCATTGTCTCATGAAGATACAAGGGAAGGTCCCAATGGTACAGAGTCACATAAGGCTCGATACCTGCATAAGATCCCAATGGTACAAAGTTACATAACTGTGAATTAATGACTTTATCTTAGTGGGAGAAAACCAAGTACACATTGTTTAGGACCTTTTTCAAGCAGAGAATTAATGAGATTATTATAATAGGTAATTCCTTCTTCATTGACCTTAGTTCCCAAGCCATCTGAAAGAAACATAAAATTCTCAAAAACATTCAGAAACATATATGGATAGACCATAAAGAATGAATCCCGCAAAAAATTTTGTCACATAAATCATAAAAGGAAGTCACAGTGACCCTGATGAATGCTTAATTCTACAAGGAAAGTAATATTAAAGGAATTTAAAGAAACTGCAGATTGCCAAAATTTATATACTTGTACTCTCTTCTGATCATTAAGAAACATTTCGAAGGTGACAAGAAAGCATGTACCAGGGAAGATGCGAGACCATGATATGGAAAAGCGATAAGCATCAAACCCTAACTTGGCTATAAGTTCAACATCTTCCTGTACATTATCAGTATTGAATTAGACAGTAAAAAAATCTGAAAAGGGCTAAAATACGCAACGGGAGAACATAAATGTGACCTTGTATTTGTGATACTGATCTACTGCGGTGTCACCATTGCTTCCATCGACAATTTTGCCTAAGAAACAAGAAAGAGCAACACAAAAAAGAACACCAAAGCAATCATATTCGACCCGAGTAATCCTTTTTTTTTTTTTGGCCAAAAAAGAGTTGCTCTCAGGCATAATAAATAATAATAAAAAAAGGGAATAAAAGAAGAAATATGAATTACCAGTAGTGTGTGAAAAGGCATCCCAGATGCTAGGACCTCTACCACCCTCTTTGCACCCTCCTTCAACCTACAATTCAACACCCCAAAACCCAAATATATATATATATGTGTGTGTGTGTGTGTGTGTGTGTTAAATATAAAAGGGTAGATTTTTCAAATGCCAAACAAAGAGTTGTTCTATTGGATCAGCAATGTCAAGCTCTGTGATATGTTTCTTTTCATTATAAACATTTCAATAATTAAAAAAAAAAAACAGAGAAAATTTAATTCATAATCCACAAACCAAATAAAAAAGAATGACAAAACTGAAACTCCCAGATGACATTGACGAAAAAAAAATGTAATTAATACTTAAAAAAAGACAAAACAAAAAAGAAGTTAAAACAATCATGTTCCATGCAAGTGAGTTCAATCTGTACAAATTCTAAGCTTTCAAAAAAAAAAAAAAAAAAAGAAAGAAAGAAAGAAAGGAAGAAAGGAAATAAGAAGGACCTGATAGGCAGAAGTGGCGACGCCGAAGACGAAGTTGGGAGGGAAATCAGAGCGGGAGATAACTCCATTTTGCTCTTCATCTTCTTGTTCTACATTTTCACCATTTTTGTGGTTGTTGACGAAGAAGTCGTGTTTTTTCACCATTTTCGTCTAAATCAACGTCTGTTTGCTTAAGCTCTCTTTTAAACTAAATGCTTATTGCTCAGCAAAACAAAAAACAAAAACAAAAACAAACAAACCATATGCTCATTTAGATAGTGGGCTGGGCTATTATGTACTAATTTTTTTTTTTAAATCGAATCTAGAACCTATATTTTATAATAGAATCAGGTACTTACATATTATACTTACAAGCATATATATATATATATATTATATGTACCAATTTGATCTTTCAATATTTAATATACAGTGATATCTTCTATTTATTCTTAATAATTATCATGATTTTTAAAAGATGGAATGTTGTATGGAACACGTCTGCTAGCGTGACAAAAGGAACAAAAGATATATATATATATATATATATAAATTTGTGATCAATTTTAATTTGGTATTTCTTGTGATTATTTTTATCATTACAGTTCTTTTAGAATAATGTTTTTATTTTTGAATTATTTTTAGTGATTGACATCTATTTGTTTTACTATTTTTTTTCTTTGCTGTCGTTTTGCTTTGTCAATTATCACGTGAAAGTTGTCCTTTTACAGACATGTGTATGTGTTGCACTAGTTTCTTTTGAAAAGATAAAAAAGAAGTAATTTTCAGTGTTCCATACAAATTAAAAGTTTTTCTAAATAGCTAAATTACTATTGTAGTGTGGTCGAAACAAATATTATGAAAGGGTCATTCACCTATATATATATATATTAGTTTAAATATATTTAAGAAAATTTATGTAAGTATAAAGATATATATAAATAAAAAATAGATAAAAATATATAAAAAAAACAAAGTACGTGAAAATAAAAAAGGAACATAAAAAAGACCAAAAAGATAAAAACACTAAAATATTAAAAGTTGACCAATAAAAAAAAGAGTAAAATGAAAAAAATTAAAAAAAATAATTGGGCTAAAAGGAAAAAAAAAAAAAGAAAAGAAAACTGAAAGACTCAAAAAAATAAATTTTTTTCGGTACGAAAAGGCTGTATAGTAGCTCATTTTGAGAACTTTCTTATATTTAAAAGCACGTGTGATATACATAATTGAATATAGTTGAGAAAATTTATCTAAATAGAAAAAAAAATATAAGTAAAAAATAGATTAAAAAAATCAACAAAGTACCTAAAAAAAGAGACATGAAAAAAAAAACCAAAAGATAAAAGAACTAAAATGTTAAAAATAGACCAATAAAAATGGATTAAAAAAAAATCGGTCCCGAAATTAAAAAAAAAAAGTACAAAAACTGAAGGACTATAAAAAATAATTTTTTTTAATCCAAACAATTTGTTTTGAACGAAAAGACTGCACAATAGCTTATTTTGAGCTTTCTTATATATGTATAGATGTATAGATATACATATAAATATAGAATTGCTTTTATTAACAAAGCATACCATGTATTTTGAAGGTTTGCATTTTCACAATCGAATTATATTTAATACAGAAATTTATTCATTTTCCGGACAACATTTTAATTTTGACATAAAATATCAAAAAAATACCCTTAATAAAAGGTTTAAATTATTTGTTTTTTCATACTCTGCATTTGCTTGTATTTAGAAACTATTCCTACATATTAAAGTTTTGCATTTTTAGATCATCAAATTACATTTAATTTTCTCTAGGAACACTTAATTTTGATCTAAAAAATAACTAAAATACCCATAACTTAAAAAAACAAAAAAGAAAATCTATTATTTTAAATAAAGAAACTAAATAAAATTCCAGTCATTTTTTTTTTCGTAGGCCATAATTACTTATTTCATCGTAACCTTCACGCTACGCATCTCAGCCCGTCATCAAAGTTATACTGTCCACATCCTTGATCTCTCCCCCACCCCCACTAACTAAAGAAAATTAACCACACAAAATCAAACATAAAACTTATATACTATACTCCTTAAATTAATAACTATTCTAAAACGTTACTAGGTTTTCTTACACCGTCTCACCCTACCATGTTGTAAACTTTAGAGCCACTCAAGTGTCATCCTTGAACGAGCCTTGCAAACTCACCTTCACGAAGAATTTTATCCTCACATGGGGCATTGATATGAAGATTCACAAAATCAGCATCATCTCCACCCCTTCCCTTTCTACTCTAATGCCACCAGACATCAATGTTGCTTTCACTATATGAAAAAGGTATATGTCAGCGGTAGGGATGGCCTGAGGCGGAGTAGGAAGGGGTGGCGACGGGGGTGGCAAGATGTTGGGTAGCGATGGGATGAAGGTTGGAAGTTCGAATTTTTTGTTGAAATAAATAGGACTTTTTTTTCCCCACTCATTTCTCATTTTCTTTTTAAGTGTATTTTTAGTATTTTGAGGTCAAAATCAAGAGTTAACTAATTAAAGACATATATTTGTGGATTGAATATAATTTGTTGGTATATAAAAATACAAGATTTTAACACATGTGGTATAGATTCTGAATAAAAACAGATGTAGGGTCTAAAATGGTAAATAATCCAAACTTTTATTAAGGGTAGTTTTTGTACATTTTAAAGTCAAAATTTAAGTATTGACTTGAGAAAATATAAGGTTTTAGTATTAAATTTAATTTGGTGGTAAAAAAAAATACAGAATTTAGAAATGCAAGGTATGTTTTGTTAATAAAATCAAAAATATGGTATAAAAAAAATGTAAATAACCCAATATTAAAATGTTAGCCCAAGAATTCAAATTTTGCGTCTTTAACTCAAAGTTTTTTGAGATTTAAAGCTCTTCTCATATATCATTCAAATAATTTCAAAAGCAGCTTTTGATCCAAAAATATCAAAAGTAATTTATCAGAAAGTCAACTAAAATGTAATTATTATTAAAAGTTAGTTTGGTGAACCAAAGAGATAAAGCATCTCATGCCGGTCCGACCTACTTATCTCTACGCATAAGTGATGCATGTCGTATTCGTCCCATCTTGTTTAATTTTTGTGCTTGGGTCCAACACTCATTGTACTTAATTTGTGTTTTTATCATGCCTAGTAAATAATTTGAGTAAAAAAAAATTTGTTGGATGGAGGTATGCATTATGTTTAACAAAATATAGAATATTGTTTAAGAAACAACTTCATTAAAATATGTTCTTTTAATTTCTTTTTTTTTTTTTTTTGAAAAAGAAGACTTTCTATCTCCAATGTGCGCTGTGGTTGTACGCGTGCCTTGTGTGGTGAAGCCATAAGTTTTTTAGTGAGGACAATATAAAAAAACATTTTGGGATCAATCTCGATTAGCCCTCTCGAATTTTTATGTTCATTTCCATTTCACTTTCTTAACACTTGAAATTCTCAGTTCGTTCTTAACAAAAATTCTAAGAAAAGATAGTTAAACGAGACTAATTCAAAATCCAAATGACAAAATGAGATCTTTTAAAATATATGAGGTAAAATTACAATGACTTTAAAATTAAGGGTAGAAATAAAAATAGTCCAATATTTTATTAGATAAAGATAGATAAATATATTTAAATTATTAAGTAGTTGTGACATAAATAGGTTTTTTTTTTTTTTTTTTTTTTTTTTTTAATGGGACACAACAATGCATAATTTTTCTTGTAAAATGAGAAGAGAACTAAACTTTTTAAAAAATAAAAAAAAAATTTAAAAATTTAATTAAGGTACTTGGCCCATTCACAACATCGTGACTTTATCACTTTTAACGTATGTGTTTATAATATGTTATTAATATGTCCTGTTCTTAATGTGTTTATGAAACTCATTTAATAAATAAAACATGTTAGCTTGAGCACATCAAATACTCCTCCTCATTTTTTTTTATCCTTCAATTAGTTTGGGATGACTAAAAAATAAAAAAGGATATTTTGAGAGGGATGAGGGGTTTTTTCAATTAATATTGTTTATAAGTTTTTTTTTGGTGAATAATATTGTTTATAAGTTGTTTAATTAATCATATAATATAAGATAATACTGAAATATTACTTACTACGAAAATTAATATATATATATATATATATGTGGAATATTGAGGGAATCTTGGAAACCAATAAAATGAAAACAGGTGTGGACATCAGTTTCTGATTTAGTCTTTGATTTCATAACCGACCAAATAATAACATGAGTATGTGCATAATTTATATTTATTTCATTATCAAGTGTGAATCACAAGATAAAGAAAGGAAACATTAATAAAAGTACCAATGACGTGGGCATGTTTCACATGAGCACAGATTTATAGAGTAGTTGAGAGATTAAACTAAAACCAAAATAAAAATAACTACAACATAGTTATAAAATACATATTTTTTGCTAATAGTGAAAGGACATAATTACAGTATAACTGTTTTTTGGCTAACATCTAAAAGTTTTTTTTTTTATTATTTTTATTTTTAACTTCTTAAAATTTTATCTAACTAGCTAAATTACTTTTAATGCAGTGTGTCCAAACAAAGAATATTAGAAAGATATATTTTAAACTTTATTTCTAGAAAAAAAAAGTTTTATTTTGTTAAAGGCGGAAAATTATAAGAAAATATTAGAATTTTCAAAACTTGAGAACAAAAAAGAAGTCAAAAATCTAGAAGGCATACGCTTGTTTGTTCCTTCACTTTGTCGCGATGACTTAAAAGATCAAATATTTTGAGGGGGGTGAGTTTTTCTTGCTTATAGCAATGATGGAGTCATGACTTTTTAGTAGGGGACAAAAAAAAAAAAAAACCTTATACTAACATATATATGTAATAGTTTTTGTTTATTAAAATCCAAATTATTTGTTAAATAAAATATAGAAAATTATTAATTTAAGAGGGTCAAGACTAATTTATACTCATATCCATTGTATTAAATTTTTTTTTAAAATCCACTATTTTAAAATTAAAAGAAAAAAAAAAAACAAAGCTAGGGGGTAAGATAATATTATAATCTTAATACGAAAATTAAGATATTATTGTATAAAGGAGAATATCGAGAAACTTATGAAAACCAATAAAATGAAAACATGTAAGTAAAAGAGGGTCACATCCAATGATCCACTAACCCGCATTTGTAGGCATAATTAATGTATTGATTAATAAATACTCATGTCAGCTTCTGAAAACATAAGTATGCCTATTGAATGAATTTCTTTATCAAGTGTGAGTCATAATATTAAGAAAGGAATCATTATAATGTATATATATATATATATATATATTTATAGTGTAAGATATTATAAAAGTGTGAATAGCTTTTGAAGTTTTGCGTTTCAACCTTTTTTGATCCAATTAATTATACAAACTTATCTTATCTAATTTGTTCAAATCCAATAATTTAAACTCAGTACATATGACTTCTTTTCAACACATCACACCTCTCACCTCTCACATTATTATTTTATTTTATTTTATTTTATTTTTAAGTTTGCACTTCCACTATTATTTTGTCATTTAATGAATTAATTATCTGTCATTTTTACGTTGCTATTTCAACTAATTACGCTGTTTTTTTTTTCTATTTTTTTAATGGTGTTTATCAAAATATTATGGTGACATTAGAAAAAAAAAAAGAGAGCAAAATGTATAAAGAATCTGTCTCTGAACCTTAAATTAACCAAATCCAGTTAAATCAATGATTTAGTCTAATTTGATTTTTTTTTTTGTAATTTATTTTACTTTTTAAAAAGTATTATTCAACAAAATTCTTAAATATGTATTTTCTACTATAATATTTTTATCAATAAACAGAATATGTTTTATTTAGTAGTACATAAACATTATCTTCCCATTAAACGTTATCTACTATTATCTTTAAATATGTATTTTCTACTAATATTTTTATCAATAAACAGAATATGTTTTATTCAGTAGTACATGAACATTATCTTCCCATTAAAAATTAAAAACTTAAAACTAAAGTACAATTGTGTCGTAGGCACAAAACCATAGTACTAGTATATACAGAGTAGTTTTTTTATGTTTTATTTTTTATATTTTATTTTTATAAAGTATATACAAAGTAGTTGAAAGACCTTTTCACCATCTGAGGTAATAAGTCATTTTTTTTTCTTAAGTTTGTGTAAAATAAACCGGAAGTTTACTATATTTATATTTATATTTTTTTAACTCGCAATTTTATTAAACGTTTTCCTAATCATTTTTTCTTTTATTTCTTAACAGGATTGTTTTTAGTTTTTAGTTTTTTCCTTCTCTTCAATGTTTAAAAGATTTTTAATTTTTTTAATAAAGAATTATTATGTGTATTAATCTTTTGTTTTTCATATTGTTTATTGAAGTTGTGAGCAAGAATTTTATTTTCCTCTTAATATTTTTGGTAAGGAATATTGTTAATTTTGTTTTGTTTTATTTTTTGTTTTTTGTTTTTGTTTTTGTTTTTGTTTTTAATTTTTTGATTGTGGGCTTGCCTACATAAGCCGAAGGAGAAGAAGCCACGTGTCATTATCTTATCGTGAAGTTCAATTTCCTCTAATAACTGTCCACCAATTAAAATGCCAAAATATATTTAATTAGAGTTATTAAACAATATTTCTCTATGATTAACATAATAACTTATTTCAATAAACAAAAAAAATATTGCACGATATTTATCTTAACAATTAAAATTAATACTTTATGTGTAACTGATAAACAATATTTTATCTTAAAACATTGCATAGTATTTATTTTAACAATTAAACAGTTGAAATATTGCACAGTATTTATCTTAACAATTAATACAGTATTTATAAGTTATACATTAACAGTATTAAAATTAATACTTCATCTCGATAATTAGAGTTAATAAACAATATTTCTCTATGATTAACATAATAACTTATTTCAATAAACAAAAAAATATTGCACATTATTTATCGTAACAATTACAATTAATACTTTATGTGGAACTGATTTCCATATTGTTTTTAAGATAAGGTGCTTTGAAGGCATTCATACATCGGGGACATGCTTGCTTTGGATTGAAGGGAAAGAGAAATGTGCAGAGTTTGAATCCGTCCACCTCCAAGTTTAAAAAAAGAAAAAGTGGAAAGAGAAAGTAATGAGTAGTCATTATTTTCTTAATTAATCGTGTGCTTACTTACAAAATTAAGGATGAGAATTTAGTGGGTTTCACATAATATAGGGAATGAACAATGAGAATATCAATCATTGCATCCCCTTGGAATTGATTCACAATCAAAGATAACAAATATCAAATTTATTTATATATTCTCAATAAATTTTCATGTGTTGATAATTTCCTTAATTATGAAAAAGGACATTTTAATAATCACGTTGATAAAATTGACTTTACTAAATTTAGTAAACCCAAAAAAAGAATTGAGATTGTTTATCTTAATACCATCAAATAGGTAATAAACACTAGAAAAAAAATCAATTAATGATTCATTTTCTTATTACTTTACTTTCCAATTTCATTCCTTTTCGATTATATTCTTCTATGGGTTGTTAAATGAGTTCTATCTTTCCTGTATAGTTATGGCCCTTTGACATTGTAATTCTTTATTCACTATAACTATACGCACACAACCACAAGATATCGGAACTAAACAATTGCCTTAACTATATGTGGGGTGATGAGTTCACATACATAGAAGACAGTGTGATTACTCCATGAGATAGAGTCATTTTACCATTTTTTTTTATGCAATCTAATTATTCAAGTTCTCGAGATAACAAGAGAATTAAACCGGGACAAAATAGCCATCACAGAGCTTTAATTGAATTCAAAAAATAAAATTAAACTGCATCCTGGAGGCCCCCACGTGCAGGCAATTTCCATGCACAACGATGTGCTTACTGCTCGTCTGATCAGCTTTAGATTCACTCCACGAGCGAGCACGCTTCTTTTTCCCTCCTTGCATTTAGTTGTGTGTTTGAGCTCTAGGCATGTGTCCATTGCACCACAACGCACTGAAGCTCGTGTGAACACTCGCACGTAGCAAGTTATGTCTCGCCACGTGTCTTTCTTCTCCCTTGCCCAATCATTATGTGCCACATGGTAGTACTTTTTTTTTTTGGTTGGTATGCACCCCATGTGCACCTATAACCCAATCATTACTCTATTATTAATATTATGCGCCTGTCTATATTCGAACCTGTAACATGAGACCAAGGCATCCACCCCACCCTCACCACTAGGTTAGCCGTAGTGGCTTGCAGAACCCTAGTGATGGTTGCCTTTTCGCATCAGCGGAGGGAAAACAAAAAAAGAAAAAAAAAACAGCAAAAAAATAATTTTGTTACTTGATTATTCCCAAACAATAAATTTCTAAAAGCAAATAAAATTTAGGAACTTAATCCAATGAGAAGCTAGCATTCAATTTACAAAATAAATCAAAAGAAAAAATATATCTAATTAGAAGAAACAAAGTGAACATTAAAAGACAAAAGAAATGTATATTGGTAGCATATTATAGATTATTCACAATCATAGTTACTAATGATAATTATTAGAATTACTATAAGAGTCCTAGTGATTATTACTAATGGTAGTTATTATCATTACTAGCAATGAGCTGAAAATTCGGGTATTCTTGAAACCCTTACTATTTGAGATCCACAAAATCTGATGTAGAGTGCTACATAAAAGAAAGTATTGAAAAATGATGTTATGTTTGAAATAAAAATGTTCAAAACTTCTATTATTAAAATAAAAAAGAGGCAAAATCGTTGTAGAGTGTTTCTTGCGGATATATTTGATAATGTACAAGTGTTGGACCCATAAAATTTGATTTGACAATGCTATAAAATGAAAGTATAAAAAATGATACTAGATTTAGAATAAAATCTGTTTTCACTTTGTTGCGATGACTTAAATCATCAAACATTTTGAGGGGGTATTTCAACTAATATTGTTTAACGGTTGTTTAATTAAAATCATTGATAAGATAATATTATAATCCTAATACGAAAATTAAGATTTTATTGCATTAAGGGGAATATCGAGAAAATCATGAAAACCAATAAAATGAAAACAGGTTGTAAAAGAGGGTCACATCCGCATTGATCCTCTAACCCACATTTGTAGGCATAATTAATGCATTGATTAATTAATACTCATGTCGGCTTCTGATTTGGTTTTGAATTCACAGCCCACCAAATTACAATACTTGAAAGGTGTTTCAAAAAAAAATTAATAACATGGATCTTGTTTAATTTTTCTTAAAATTTTATATAATTTTAAAATTATATGTAATTTTATATAATTTCAAACGGTTGATATGTTATTTATGTATGATAACTATAATATTCCTTAACTCATTATACTATATACTAAAAATAAAAAAATAGAAATTCAAAAAAACTAAAAAATTGGTATTGTGATCATCCACCGCGGCCCCCCCCCCCCCCCCGACACCGCCGACAATGCCCCCCTCCCAAATGCCAATTAAATTTGGCTTCGGAGGGGGGGGGGGGATCTGGTCTAAGGAGAACGGGGGTCCGTCATATACATTGGGGGGTGGGAGGCGGGACAGATCTAGCTCGGAGAGAGGGGGTTTATTGCTAGCATCGGGGAAGGGGTTGGTCTTTTTTCAAAATTTATTTTTAATTTTTTTTATTTATTAATCTATATTAAGGTAATGTGTATTATAATTATCATATACAAATAATATTTCAGCCGTTCGATTACATTTTAACGATTTGAAAATGAGCTATATCGATACGATATATAAAATAGACCTATTCAGTCAATCCCTAAAATTCTTTAAATATATATTTTCTACTATAATTTTCTTATCAATAAACAGAATATATTGTAGTAATACAAAAACATTATCTTCCCATTTAAAATTTAAAAACTAAATCTAAAGTACAATGGTCCCGTAGGCACAAAACCATAGTACGAGTATACACGGGGTAGTTGAGAGACCTTTGCACCATCTCATGAGGTAATAAGTCATTTTTCTTTTCTTAAGTTTGTGTAAAATAAATTGGAAGTTTACTATATATATTTCTTTATTTTTTAAAGTTGCAATTTTTTTAAAACCGTTTTCCTAATCATTTTTTCTTTTATTCGTTAAAAGGATTCTTTTTAGTTTTTTTTTTCTTTCTCCTCAATGTTTAAAAGATTTTTTTTTTTATTTTTTCAATAAAGAATCATCATATCGAATAATCTAATAATCTTTTGTTTTTCGTATTCTTTATTGAACTTGTGAGCAATATTTTTTAGTTTCCTTAATATTTTTGGTAAGCAATATTAGCATTTTTTTTTTCTTGTGGGCACACGTACATAGGCCGAAGGAGAAG
Organism: Ficus hispida; assembly: GCA_025413025.1. Lineage (NCBI taxonomy): Eukaryota > Viridiplantae > Streptophyta > Magnoliopsida > Rosales > Moraceae > Ficus > Ficus hispida. The sequence goes on from CM046363.1 coordinate 4,491,149, forward strand.
AAGCCACGTGTCATTATCATATATCCTCTCATAACTGTCCACCAATTAAAATGCCAAAATATATTTTTTAATTAGAATTAATTATATATTTATTATTAAAATTAAAATAAATATTTATCTATAATTAACATAATAACTTATTTTAATAAACAAAAAAAAGTCTTGCACAGTATTTATCTTAACAATTAAATTAATAATTTATATGTAACTGATACACGTATAATTTTTAGCATATGGTGCTTTTAATGGAATCATACATTGAGGCGTAATTGCATTAAAGAGAAGTAGAAAGTGAGTAGTCATTATTTTTCCTAACGAATTACGTGCTTACTTACAAAATAAAGAATGATAATTTAGTAATTCCCACATAATATAGGAAATGAAGAATAAGAATACCAATCCTTACATCCTCTTGGTATTGATTCATTGTCAAAGATAATAAATTTTAAATTTACTTAAATGCTCTTAATAAATTTTCATGTGATGATGACTTTTTATTGTGAAAAAGAATATTTTAGTAATCATATTAATAAAATTGAATTTATCATGTTTAGTATACAAGAAAAAGGAATTGAGATTGTTTCTCTTTATGCCATCAAATAGGCAGTAAATACTGAAAATGAAAATTGATGATCCCTTTTCCTCTTATTTTATTTTCCAATTTTATTACCATTCTGATTATATTCTTTTACGGTTTGGTAAATGAACCCTATCGGTTCTGTATAATTATGATTTTATGACATTATAATTCTTTATTCATTAAAACGGTATGTATATAATCATAAGATTTCGACACTAAACAATTGCCTTAACTATATGTGGGTGAAGAGTTCACAAACATAGAAGACAAGGTGATAACTCTATGAGATAGAGTAATTTTACCATTTTTATCCATTTTAATTAGTAATGTTCTTGAGATTTTTATTCAATTTCCCTCTCTAAATAATTACTTTTCTCATTTATGTAGGTCAATTAGGTGAAAATGCACAAAACGAGCAATTTGAAGCTTAAACGAGGACAAACTAGCCATCATAGGGGTTTAATTGAGTTCAAAAAATAAAATAAAAGCGTCTGATCAACTTCAGATTCACTCCACGAGCGTCCATTGCACTCCTCTTTCCAGGCAAGTGTCCAGTGCACTACAACCCACTGAAGCTCGTGTGAACACTCGCGCCCAGCCAGTTGTGTCTCGCCGCATGTCCTGCTTCGCCCCCGTCCAATTGTTATGTGCCACATGGTAGCGCTTGCAGAACCGTAGCGATGGTTTGCCTTTTTGCGTCAACGGAGGAGGCAAAAAAAAAAAAAAAGGAAAAAAAACATTTTGTTACTGGATTATTCCAAAACGATAAATTTTTTTAAAGCAAATAAAATTCAAGAACTTTATTCATTGCGAAGCTAGCATTCAAGTTACAAAATAAATTAAAAGAAAAAAAAAAGAGAAATGGATCTGATTAAGATAAAGAAACAAAATAAACATTAGTGTTATATATTTGGTAGGAGAGATGGAAAATGGAATTGAAAGAAGTGTAAAATACCTAGGTAAAGGAAGGAATAATATTTTCCTTCATATTGTTTAGTAAAAGAGAAAGGCAAATAGGAAAGAAAATGTCTAATATAATTTATTTTACAATTATACCATTATTAAAATGAGAGGATATGTAATGATCAAGGTTATAATAGTCTTTTTATAAATCATTTGCTCCGGTAAAGTTTTCCATATACTTTTCTTTCCAAAGTTAGAGGATTTAAAATTTAGTGGATCCCATAGATTTGTAATTTCTTTCTTTCTAAATTTCCTCTCTACCAAACAACTCAAAATTTAGTGGGCCCCATAGATTTGTAATTTCTTTCTTTCTCAATTTCCTCTATATCAAACAACTCAAAATTCTATTTTTCTCTCCAAAATCTCTCATCTAATTTCCTTTCTCGCTTTTTTCCACTCTATTAAATATATGCTAAAATACAAAAGAAATGTATAGGTAGCTTATTATAATTTATTCACATCATGATTACTAATGGTAATGAGTAGAATTACTATAAGAGTTATAGTGATTATTATTAATGGTTAGTATTATCATTATTAGTAATGAGCTGACAACTCTGGGGTATTTACCAAACTCTAACAATTTGGGATCCACAAACTCTGTTGTAGCAGTGTTGTATAAAAGAAAATATTGAAAAATAGTGTTAGGTTTGAAATTAAAATGTTCAAAAATTCTATTATTGAAATTAAAAAAAAGAAGAAGAAGAAGGGAAATTGGTGTAGTCTGCTGAGGATATATTTGATAATGTACATGTGTGTGACCCATAAAATCTTGTTTGACAATGCTATAAGATGAAAGTATCAAAAATGATACTAGATTAGAATAAAAATATTTGAAAATGTTATTGTTGGAATTAACCCATGATAAATATCTATGCTTGCCAATAATGCCTGATGCTTGAGCTTACTCCCCATGTAATTGAATGACTTTTGGTTTATATGAAACCTTTGTTGATGCGCAAATTATTGTAATTGTTTATTGGGTTCTTGTAGCATGCTTTCAGTTTTCTTTCATGATGACATGGATTGGATGGTGTGTTATATATATATGCTTATGGCTAATCCGGATATCCTTTTTGCTAGCTCAGAACTCAGAACTTATTTATTATTATTATTATTTTGCTGGAAGAACTCGAAGCTTATTTGTGCATAAACTATGATCCCGAAAGACAAGAATATATATCTCCAGCTAGATTTTATGTATTAGGTTGAGAATTCTCCAGTGGTCAAGAAAAAGAGAACATAAGCATAAAATATCGCACCAAAAAAAAAAAAAAATTTAAGAAAATAATTTTAAGTACACGACATCCATATGTGAATACATTACATATATACACCCACGTTAGGATCTTTTGTTGTTGTTGTAGTTGATTTTGATTCAATTTAGATTTAGATTTAAATTTTGTTTTTTTTTTTGTTTGGATTTTTATAAGCTTTGTTGTGTTTTGCTTTGTTTTGTATTTCGGTAATTTATGTTAGTCATATTGGTGATTACGATGGTGAAGATAGGTAATTCGAAAATGGTTATTTATGTTGTGTATGAGGGCATTTTTTAATTTGTGGGAGATAGTAAAAGAAATTATTGATGATTATTGTGAATTATAATCAATTATATTATAAATTTCATTTCATTTTGTATAGCCAATTATTTGGCTAAACCATTTGTTTTAAAAAAATTGCAGACACGAAAGCTTTTGCATTGAAACTGAATTATGAAGTAACGTATTACACTCTACATGCCATTCAACAGTAGTTTAAAAATCATTGTGAAATCCTTATATGCACTATGACGGAGGATTCCACAACAGTTTTTATTTTATTTTATTTTTATTTTTATTATAGTGGTATCTTTTGCGGTGTTCAAAATTGTAGTGGAATCATACTTTTTTATTAATGTTATTAGATCAAATATTCCACTTTAATCCTGATGATTAGGGGATGCTACACATTGATCTTCGTTAAAGCAAAGTTGTTAAAGCAAAGTTGTGGACTTTATAAATATGACTTGATGTTTTTAGAAAATACCGATATTTTAATTAGCAAGTTTAATCTCACCCATTGGAAAGGTCAAGAAAATATATAAATATATAAATGTGAGTTCATCACTTAATAGTAAGGTCAATCCATAAATCAACCATTTATTAATATGTAAAGTTCTTTACTAATAAACGAAACTTCAAGAAATAACTTATTTGATTCTAGTCCAGTTTAATGTGTAAAATAGATGTTACTATATATATAAATACCACCTATAATGACCCAAGATAAGATTCTCTATTGGAAAATATCTAACATTCCGATGTTGTAAAAAAAAAGTCTTTAGCTTTATTTTTTTATTATAGACAAATATTTATATCAGTGTTTACTAAATCTTATATAGTTTATTCAGTTAAAAAATAAAAGTAAATCTTGTATATATTGATTCTATATTATACATATACTAAAGGATGGACTAAACAGTGTTTGGTTGTATGTTTTTGATGTTCTTTGTGTCTTTGTTTGTTCTCTATTTGTTGTTTTCGGTTTTTTTTTTTTTTTTTTTTTGTTTTTTGGATTTTGGGGATTTCAATTTATTTATTTATTTATTTTTTTTTTTGATTTCTAATTGTTGTTCCTTCCCCTTCCTCCTCCCTTGATGTTTCATTATTTTGGAGTATGTGCATCTAATGTTGATGGTTTTTTTTTTTTTTTTTTTTTTGGATTTTCGGCTTTCCATATCTTTTTTTCCGATCTTCTATTTTTCTCCCCACCTCCCATTCCTCTCTTAATCTTTCATCATTTTCCAGTATGTCCATGCAATGTTGATCGTTTTTTTTTTTTTTGCCGGAATAGAATTAAATTTTTTTTAAACCCTAGGTTTTGATTTTGGAGTTTTTTTGGGTATTTTCAGGTTAGGTTGTATAATGTTTTTTCCTTCTTTACTGTTCATGCGTTTTTGTTTTAGAAGTCTAGTATTTTATTTGTATTGTTTTCCAAACCCTATTTTTGGTTGTTCTTACCCTTTCCGGTGGCCTCCTCTCATTTTGTTGTCTTTCTTTGATGTTTACTATGTTTTTATTTGCTCTTTATTTGTTGTTTCCCTTATTTTTTTATTTTTTTATTTTTGGTTTTTCAAACATGATTTTTCCATTCCTTATTCACACCTTTCTCGGCACCCCCCCCTCCCCCGATTGTTTTGCCATTTTTTCAGTTTGTCCATCTACTGTTGATGGGTTTTTTTAATTTAAGTCCGGGTATGAATAATTTTTGTTAAACTCTAGGTTTTGATTTTGGGATTTTTTTGGATATTTTTGATTTAGGTTGTGTGATATTTTTTTGTCCTCTATTGTTCATGCATTTTTGTCTTAAAACTTTAGCATTTTATTTTTATTGTGTTGTTGGAATTTTTTTGGTCGTCTCTGTTGTTGTTATTTGTGATCTAATTTTTTTTTGGGTTTTTTTGAGTTTTTTCTCTTCTACTGGTGTATGTATGTAGAAAAAAAAAAAAAGAAACTTTTTGGTTTTGTTTTGTTTGTTTTAGTTTTTTCACTATTGTGTCGGTTTCTTTCTTCTCTCATTGTTTGGATTTATGTTTTTGGAATTCTAGGTTTTGATTTTTTCTCTTATTTTCGTCTTTCATCCATTTTCTTCATTTTTTCTGTCAACTATTGATTGTTCCTTTTTCCTCATCCGAATGTTAAATTTTTTCCCTTTTAATTTTGATTCCCGGTTTTCTTTTTTTAATTACTCATTTAGGTTTTGTATAATTATGTTATTTTTTGGTTGTTGTTTGGTTTTTCTTTTACAACTTTAAGTTTTGATTTTTATTATTTTCTTCCACCTTTTTTTACTATACAATTAAATGGAAGGAGTGAAATAAAAAATTTAGGTATGTTTTCCTTTTTGTTGTATTTATTTTAGTAATTTTTTGTATGTTTTTTTTTTCATATATTACTTGATTTCGAGTTTTTGATTTTTGTTATTTTTTTCCTGTAGATTGAACCGACAAAGCTATGGACATGGCTGATTGGGAATACGAAACAAGACATTGATGATTTTGTTTCTATAATATTTGTATTTGTTTATTTTTTTGGCTTTTCCCCTCGGCTAGTAGTGTCTTGATTTTGCCTCCAAATTTTTTTGCTGTTTTTGATTTCATCTCATATTTGATTTTTCAATTTTATGATTTAGTTAGAATTGAATGGATTGTTAGATTTTCTGATTTCTCAATTTTCTAGATTATTCACATAGTTTTTGCCGTTTGATATTATCTTTTGTTTTTGCTTATCTGTCATGGACATTTAATGCTTCTACATCATTTTGCTTTTCTTGGAATATTGCTATTTGCTTTATCTCTGTTATTTACAGGTTGATAATTATTTTGACTGAGATTTTTTATCTCTTTAAATCTTTCATTAATATTTTTAATTTTCGTTATTTTTGTGATTTATTATGAGTTAATGTATTTTTGTCTTTATATCTGTAGAAAATTTATTATTTCTCTTTTTGACCGACTTTTTTTTCTGAAACTTTTTGGAAATAAATTTTTTAGCATATTTCTTCTTATAAAAGCTTTTTCCTCATTTATTACCTTGTTCCCATATGTTACTATTAGTGTCTCTGTAATAGCTTCTTAATACCTTCCTTAATTGTTACCTCAAATATTCTGTTATGCTCTTTCCTGAAAATTAATCATCTTCACATCTTCATTTCTGTGCAAGACTACTGTTTTTAATCAGGTACTATTTATATTCATATCTCTTAATTAGAATTTATTCTTCCTTTATTATATTACAATTACCTGTTTTATAATTATTGGTATTATCATTATAATGATACTATAGAAGAAATAGTTTTATTATTATGTTTAGTTTTTTTCCCTTCTTCGTTTCTATCTTTCTCCTCCTCTCCCCTCTCTGATCAATTTTCTTTAACTACTGTGAATGTTAGTGTTGCTGTGATGAATGTTTGGTTTTTTTTGTCCCCGTCTCTTTTATGTCTTTTTTTTTTTCTTTCTTGATTTCTTAAATGTTTTTTTACAAGATTTTCGGCCAAAAAAATTGTAACATGCTATGATGATCTCCATTTATGTATATTATAATCCATATACTAAATATATTACTTAATTTGGTATATGTTGCTGAATTTAATATTATTCAAAGTCTATGTTGAATAATTGTTATATGTTATTTGATAGTCTTTATTGTTGCTGTGAATATTTAGGAATTATATAATCTCTATCTTCTTCTTCTGATAATAAAATTATATTGAGTATATTACTGTTTAATTTATTTTCTGTACGTCTTAATATTTTCTTATTTTTCCTATCTGTACAGTTTTGTATTCTTACTATTTTTTGTCTCCTCTTATTTTTCCTATTTCTGTTTTCCAAAGTTCAATTTTTGGTCCTCTTTTATGCCTTTACCGGTTATTCCATTTCTTTACTGTTCTTAGTACTTAGTCTTTTCTTACTATTCTTTCCTTTATGTTATTTCCCTTTTCTTCTTATTAATTTTTTCCATAATATACATATTCCCAAATATCTCACCTATTAGCTACTGAAGACGACGTTGAATAATATTTTAGTTATTCTTATAAGTAATCTTATAATATAAGAGATCTGAGCTTAGCATAATAAATTTTAATTTTGTTCTATTTTTCCAAAAAATAGTATGTATAAACTTTTTGAATATTTTCCATGATATGAATATATTGAATTATTTATTTACATTAGTGTCTATAAATTGATTATGCATATTGTATGTTCATTTATCTTTTCCATTATCTTGGCATCTTATTATTATTTTTGTTTATTATTTTCTTTACTAATTTCACACAAGTTTTTCCCATCATTTTTATTGGCCGACGGGGGTTTTTTTTTCTTCTTCTTCTTCAGATTGTTAAATATTTAGATTTATTAGGACAATTTATGTATATAAATGTCTTTATAGTTACAAATATTTGTAATTTTTAATGTATAGTTTATGTTAACTAACTATTTTTATTGTATAATATTTGATTATTTTCTTTTATTTTTTTCCCTACATCCCGGTACGTAGCACGGGTATTCAACTCGTAAAGACTAAAGGAAAGTTACAAAGACTACTCGTTATTATCTCTTAAGCATATAAAAAAGAACAAATCACTTTGTCTTTGGTCTGTGATTGTAAGTATTCACGTCACCCATCACACGACCGGTCCCCTAAATTCAGGAACGGAACCAGACTTTTAGAGGGTGTTTTGATAACAAAATTCCACTCGAATTAAATTGTATTTTTTCATCTCAATTTTTATCTTTTTATGAAAAATCAACAAAGTTTATAACTACTTTTTAAAAAGTTAACTCAACTCAAACTTAAAAATTTCAACTCAATTCAAACTCAACTCATTCACCAAACACCCTCTTAATTTAATGAGAGCACAAATAGAGACAAAAGTTTTTGAATTATTTTGAAGAAAAGAATCAAATAAAATATCAAAAAATTTTTTTTTTCATGACAAGTTCTCTTTGTTTTTCTTTTTCAATAAAATTTCTTTTCATTGTGAATGCTATCAAAAATTTCATTGATAGTATTAGAGTTTGTTTGTTTGTTTGTTTGGTTGTTTTTTTAAGCATAGAACTAGAGTTGCAAAGAAGAAAGTGAACGAATAAAAAACAGGAAAAAGGAAGGGATAATATGACAAAAGAAAATTGAAGAAAACTAAAAATAAGAAATAAATTATAAAACTATAAAAACGGTTTCAATTGAAAACACTAAAGTCAAATTAAATTAAATTATATAAAAATACAATTTGTAAAGAAGCCTAATTAAATAAGGGTAAGTTTTACTTAAAAAAAAAGAAAAAAAGGAAAGTTTCTGATTATGGAAGAGCTCAAAGTCAATCAAGCCCAACTTTTGAGAAAGCCCAAAACAAAGAAGAGTTTGTTAGTGGGGGCATAAATCACTTAAAGGAAAGCTAGCTGATTAAAAAGTAAATAAAAAAACAATGCTTGTTGCTCCCCACTAGGTCCAACGTCCCTCCGTCCATGCCTCAATTTCCATGTGGCATTATTTTCTTAGTTTTATTTTTATTTATTTTTGCTTTAATTTACTTCATATGACTATTTAGCCCGTGGGAGAAAAGCAAATAAAAAACTTAACAAAGCCCATAACTTTATTTGACTAGTATCAATAAATTAAAATAGAATTTACAAGTTATATTACTTGAGAACTCCTATTCCAAATAAATGCAACTGACGGCAAGAATGGATCCAGCGTGGGTTTCCATGGCCATCGGCGTCTGCGGAAGACATTGTTCCCTCATGTTTCCTTCCTTTTTATCTATTTTTTATTTATTTATTTTTATTTGTTTTTATTTGTGTTTCTTTTTCATTGTCAATCAGTTCGTACAGGATGAAAGCTTGATGCATTTCTCTATCTTTAGATAAATATGCATCTCAATTTCCGCTCACTCTCTCTCTCTCTATATTAAGTACTGTGCTAAGATGTATATATGTTATATCAACTTGTGTTTGGCTTACCGATTGAAAGATAAAATTTTTAAATTAAAATTAGATGATTTTTTAAAAATTAATTATAATTTTTATTAATTTTTTTAAAAAAGATAAAAATTTAAATAAAAAATATATTTTAATTAAAATTAAATTAAAATGTTTTTTTATTATTTTGAATCATGCGAGTAAGATCTTAATGTTCTGAATTTTTATCCTATCAATACAGAAAAATATCCTTATCCTCTAATAATTCAATAAAGACAGAGAACGTAAAAAGAGAATCCAGCTCATCATACACTATTATTTAAAGTATATCTCATGTTCAAAGAAAAAACAAGTGCTGGTTTTATTTGTAGCCTCATGTAAAGCAATAATAATAGCCAGAAAAAAGAAGAAAAGACTCTGATATGTTATTTATTGTTTTTTAAGGCAACTCAAAAGTACTTAATAATTGAGAGAAAACTCACCAGCTTTGCTAAGAGTATCTAATTTTATATTTCTTTGCTTCTTTTCCAACTTAGTGGGTCAGTTTGTGCCTGTATGTCGGGTCCTTTGACAGCTAGAGGACGGTTTATCCCGAAATCAGTAATAATAGGAATTAAAAGATATAAAGCTTCCGTTAAGTGTTACGGTTAGAGTTAAAATTTTTAAGTTAAAATTGATTGATTTTTTAAAAATTAATTATAATTTTTATTGACTTAAAAAAAAAGAAGACAAAACTAAGATAAAAAAATTTAAGTTTAAATTGAATCATCAAACGAAGTAAAAATCTAAGCGTGAGTTCAAAATCTTAAATTATTGAAAATAGGGATATCAAACAAACTGTTCAGTGTGGTCTGGCTTGTACTAATATCAATTCTTTGAGGATATTAGTACTTTGTACTGTGTTTATGTTAGTCCATTTAATAATTATACCGGATCATAATATATTTATTTTTAATTTATGACTTCATTGTATTGGATCGTGCTGTATATCTATTTTTAATTTATGGTGTCAAATCTGACTCAGGACCTATAGTTGTAAGTGTGTCGTATTTTTAATTTGTTTGTGTCTTAATCATGCCCTACACAGCATGATATCAATCCACAAACATTAACAGAAAGGATATAAATCTTTCTCTCTCTCTTTTTTTATTTATTTATTTGTTTTTTAGTATTGGCTATAGTATGCTTTCTAGTCTCATTCACTATCTATCCAAAACATATTAAAAGGACGAATGCCCTTTTTACAGTGTATTCGTCGTTTGTGTTAAGTTGCTACGTGAGATTACCACAAGATGATAGTTCAGCCATTGATACAAGGATATTTTTTTTCCCCTTTTTTCTTTGTTTTTCTTTTGCTTTTTTTTTTTTTTTTAATCCATACATGCTTGTCAACTAGTCTTTTACAAAGGCCGAAAAAAGTTCCATCTTGGTACTACTATTTCTACATTATACCATTTATAGAACAAAGATAGTATCAAGATAGTTTTTTTTTCTTTTTTTTTTCCTTCTTTAAATTTAGTATTTATAGTACTATTCCTAGAAATTTCTCTTTAGGGGAGAAAAAACCTCCAAGTAGTTGCACATTTAGGGCCGTTTAGTTCCTTTTTCAACTGTGTTATGAAATATTTCCACACATCTTTTGAGGAGCGAAAATGAAAATGTTTCCTAAACAGCGTCTGTTTAACAAATGTTTGGAAAATGAAAACAAAAAATAGGAAATAAAAACAGTTAAAAGTTGTTTTATTGTTTTTGTTTTCATTTTTAAAGTTATATAATATCGTATATGGTTTTAGAAACATACCTAAACACAATTCATCTTTTTCTTGTATCAAATCAATATCTCTAACAATATAACCAAACACCAATATTTCAAAAACGATCTTAACATTACTCTCAAGGTATTATCATTTCTATTTTCGTACCAAAAACAAAATCATTTTCAAAATATGAAAAAAAAAAAAAACCAGACGGCCTTTAATTTGTCTATACAATTGACTCACATCAATATATTGTTAAGAAAAGTGAAGACTTATAAATAATTACCACTTCACCACACAACTGGTGATATCGATTTTTTTTGGGGGACAGATATGAAAGTATATTAAACATACAATTAATGGAGGAAAAATAATTCTAACAAGATGTCTATTTCTATTAAAAAAACTAGTTAAGCTAAATCATGAACCTTCAAAACACAACTAAAAGCACGCCCAACAAAATAACTTGAAGAAGAAATAAGACACAATAATCCATAAAATCATGGAAAAGATATACATTGTGATACTTGAAAAATAATTAAAAAAAATAGTTTAAGTATATATGAAAGTTAATTAGAAAATAATAAAAACTAATTGATATTCTGTTATTTGTCAATGTAGACATCACCATAAGTAGTGAGACAATTAGAGGGTGAGAGAAATAAAAGGACGGAGCGCTCTTCCTGTTACACCTCCAATCAATTGCTCTTCCTTAAGATAAATTACTTATGAAACTCCAATAAAGAGAGATTAATAATAAATTATTTTTGAAACTCTCATAAAGAGAGACTAATGGTAAATTAGTTATAATACTCTTACAAAAGAAAACTTAGAATAATTGCATAATCACGATTGTAGTTCAACTATGGTACAATAGTAACAATAAAGATAAATGAAATAAAAAAAAAGTAAATACTATGATACCACCACTTTAATTTTGGGTTAATTGATAGGTTGATATCTAAACTTTTAAGTTTATACATTTTATTCTCTTATCTATTTTTCTTGATAGCTGGAATATAGGTTGGAATGTCTTGTATCTTGTGGCATTATAATAACTTTTTATTTAGAAACTTATAACATCTAGTTGATTTATATGTATTTAAAATCTCGTCACATGAAATTATTCATATATTAATGTAAAGAACAAGTAACACAGAAAAATTTTATATTTAAATCACTTAATTAGTATAATATAACATAAGCCACGTTAGAAGTAGCATATAGAAGAGGAGGTGTAAAGGAGCCCCTCCCTGTATAAATCACGTTATAAGTGATGCATGGAAGGGGAGATGTATAAGGGTCCCTTCCTCTATATATATATATATATATATATATATATTTATTTATTTATTTATGCAATCGCTCAACTTGAGTTTTACTTTTGTTTAGTTTCTTTTTCTTTTTTTCCGCAGACTACAATACATATATAAATATATATATATATATATATATATATATGTTAATGCTTTGAGTAGTTACACACTTTAGATCATCAATAATGGAAGGGTTCCTGAATCCTATAAGTGGCAACACAAATTATACACACTCTCTCACCTTCTCCTCATTATTGTCAGCCACTTCCGAATCATTATTATTATTATCCCTTTCCATAATCTTTATCAGTATTATCCACCTCAAGTTGTTCAAGAAGTACTTCTTTAAAAACAAGCATTTTCCTCCTCTTCCCCCGGGGCCATCTCCATGGCCGGTCCTCGGATGCGTCCCGGAGATGTGGAGGAACAGACCGGCATATCGGTGGATCCACCGATTCATGAGAGAGTTGGACACTGACATTGCGTGTGTCCGCCTTGGAAACAGTCACGTTATCGCGGTGAGTTCTCCGGAGATTGCGAGGGAGTTCTTGAAGAAACACGATGCGGTGTTCGCATCGAGACCGGTGACAATGGCAACGAGAATCCTCAGCCATGGATTCATAACAACTGGTGTTGTCCCATTGGGAGAGCAGTGGAGGAAAATGAGAAGAGTCCTGGTCTCTGAGGTTTTTAACCAGTCCAGAGTTCGCTGGCTGTTAGACAAGAGAAATGTGGAGGCTGATAATCTTGTTCGTTTCCTCTACAACCAATGCTCTAGGAGTTTTACAGGTTGATCATGTTTACTAGTATAATCTTGGATTTCATTTTCAAGAAAAAATTTTTTTGGATAAATAGTTCTATTTATGATATATGTAGTTATTTTTTAAAAATTATATATAACTTATTAAGCTTCCTCGCACCTAATTACTAAATTACACACATATATATAGCCTGTTTAAGTCACCGTTTTGAAATCATTTTCGATATTATTTTTAACATGTTTTTTTAACAGTATTTTCTTTCACAAAAATCTGAATTTATTGTTCAAATTTACTTTTCAAATCTACTGGTCAAAGTGGGACTTAGTTGTTAAACACATAAGAACCTAACTATTATATGATGGTTTAGAACTGGTTTTGTTCTATATTAATTGTGAGGTTTCTCGTTAATACACAAAATCAGTAGATTGAACAGTATGCATACTTTTTTTTTTCTCTCTCTTTCCACCCTTAATAAAACGAGTATCTCCTGCTTCATAATCTCGTTAGAGACACATACAAAATTAGTACATGAAGAACATACTTAATTAACAGGTACCAACCTAGTCGAAAAAGCACTAAACCTTTTTTACATGATCAGTTATTGTCTATCTCTATCTAAGAATGAAAAAGAAAAATATTAGAAAACAATGGTTATCCCTATTTGAAAATTTTCGTGGAAAAATGCCCCCCATTAAAGCAATTTTATAAATGTGTCTCTAGGTGAAGTAGTAAATGTTAGAACCGCTGCGCAACATTACTCGGCGAGTGTCATGAGAAGAATGATGTTCAACAGAAGGTACTTTGGCAAAGGAAGAGAAGATGGAGGGCCTGGCTTTGAAGAAGAAGAACATGTTTCAGCTCTCTTTACTATGCTTTTACACGTTTATTCCTTCTCCATATCGGATTATCTTCCATGGTTGACAAGTTTCGATGTAGACGGCCATCGAAAAACGGTATGCAACGCAATGAAAGTCATCAACAAATACCAAGATCCAATAGTTAATGATAGAATTCTAGAGTGGAGAGAAGGGAGGAAGACGGAGCCTGAGGATCTTCTTGATGTTTTCATTTCGCTCAAAGACTCCTACGGAAACCCACTTTTGTCAGATGAGGAGGTCCGAGCACAAGTTACGGTGAGGCGTTACTGAATTATTCATACCTATAATTTCTGTTGAGCCAGCACATTTGACCAATATTAGCAGTCCAATTTTTAATCTTCTTGTCACATTGGACCAATGTTCCTAGAGATCTTGCTATAATTTTTTTTTTAAAAAAATTTCCAGCAGTATTGGCGTAATTATTTTCTGTCACATATTGGGGGTGCCAAGGAAATTTCGAAATAAACCCAATTGTGTCCTATAATTCTTTCAGAAAACTGAAGGTAAAACTTCTGGTTACAATTTGCTCTATGATAGATACTACTACTGTTTTAGTTGTTAGATATATTTGTCAATAGTATGATCATATCAACATTATCTGACTAATTCACATGTAATCCCCAATGATTTATATATATATATATATATCCAAGTTTCCTTATGTTTGTACTTGTTATTTGCAAAAATTCGTGTATATACTTATATAAGAATATCTTAGTTGATATATTGTGCAGTCCTACACAAACGTATCTTTATAAAATATTGGAGAATTTATATGTGTTATATGAAGTAACCATTGAAAACAATAAAAGTTAAACAGGTATGGTAATTTGGAAGAAAAAACTTTGACTATGTAACGATATGTTTATACGTACATATCGTGCATGCAAATTGCAGGAATTGTTTCTGGCAGTTGTGGACAATCCTTACAGTGCAGCAGAGTGGGCACTGTCAGAAATGCTCAACCAACCGGAGATTCTCGAAAAAGCAGTGGAGGAACTAGACAAAACAGTTGGTCAAAGCATGCTCCTTCAAGAGTCCCACATCCCTCACCTCCCATACCTCGTGGCCTGCGCCAGAGAAGCTCTCCGTCTCCACCCCGTTGCGCCTTTCAACCTCCCCCACGTGTCAACGTCCGACTGCACCGTCGCTGGTGGCCGCTACTTCATCCCCAAGGGCAGCAGCGTCCTTCTCAGTCGCATAGGGCTTGGCCGTAACCCCGCTGTCTGGGAGGACCCACTACGGTTCTATCCGGACCGCCACCTGGTGGATCGCCGTGCTGACTTGGCGGAGACCGAGCTGAGGTTCATTAGCTTCACTACAGGAAGGAGAGGTTGCATAGGAGTAGGGCTTGGTACCAACATAACTGTGATGCTTTTGGGAAGGCTTTTGCAAGGATTTACTTGGAATATTCCTCAAGGTCTTGAGAAGATTGATCTTAGTGAGGCTGTTTCACTCTTTAAGGCCACTCCTTTGTTTGCGCACGCAAAACCTCGCTTGAACCATACTGTTTATCTGTCTCTATTGTAAATATATATACACATATATATTTATATGCATGGAAGCATTGTTATTTGCCTTACTTTGGTTTGCTTGTTTCTTTCTACAGCATCGGAACAAGCCTTCAACTTTAATGTTTCTTTATTAAAAAATAGTACCATGAATAACAAAAATTGAATTACAGCATTTTTGAATAAGTATAGTATTTTTGAATAATTACTATAAACATTCCGAGAATTCTATGTTATGGTATGTAAATTATATCATACCAGTAACGTTTAATATCGAATCATCAAGTCCATTATAAAAGCTGTTCGCTTTATATTCTTCTGTATTTAATGTGATTTTAACTAAATTTAACATCGCAAAAGTGCACTACTATTAGGATATCTTACCACTTGAATAATTTTCATGGAAGGAGGTAAACTTACAATTTCTCCAACAGAAGTTCTTATAGCCTCATTCGGCGCCCCCCTCATCCCCACCCCCCCCTCCCCCCACCCCCACCCGGGCGAAAGAATGGGGATAGTATATAGTTTGAATTTTCAGTTCTGGCACAGCTGTTCAATGATCTTCTGGTGAACTTCGAAACTTTCATTACTACTATCTTTCCAAAAAGTTTCAGTGGTGATATGGATTAATTTTGTGTTTTCTGCTTGTTGCAATATCGGATTCGTATTTGATAACAAGACCCAAAGTCAACGTTGGATAATTAATGTGGACGGGTGCTATGGTAAAGAGCCGTTTGTCTTTTCGCTTTCGTCTGTCTTTTTTTTTTTTTTTTTCCAGCCCTTTTTAGCAGAATTGTGTGATAAAAAATTGTCCAATTTTAATCGTTGTTTGTTTTGTTACAAAAGCGTGTTCGTTGTAGATAAGGAGGTTGGGACCCTCCAAGAAATAATTGTAGTTGTTGCTACTCATCAATTATGCTCAAAATCTTCGGACCCTGTTTACAAATTGTTGTGAAATAAGCAACGGAAATAGACAACAAAGAAAATGAAAATCGAGAACATAGTTTTGCATGGAAAACCTTAGGCGAAAAAAAAAAAAAAAACAGGTAGAGGAGAACAAAACCACTAAATTAAAGATTGGAATAAGAGCAATGGCTACTGCAAAATAACATAATAATTTCGAAACCTTAAAGTACATCATATATATACTCAAACCCGAAAATTAAATCAAATCCAGGTAAAAACTAGATCACACCACGAGGGTCAAAATAGAATTCAGATCACCAAACTCTAACAATCTCCACCTTGATGCAAATTCCACAATCTTCAACAAAACTCCATCTCTTCCACAGAAGCCCCTGACGGCTAAACTTAGCAACGAATACCAACCAAGTCTAAGCAATGCTCAAACTTGGCTACAGGGATTGGCCTGGTCATCATATCCGTAGGATTATCATGAGCACTAACTTTGCTCACACAATATCACCACGAGCAACGATTTCACACACAAAATGGTACTGAACATCAATGTACTCTATCCTCTGATGAAACACCTGATCTTTTGTTAGGAAAATAGCACTTTACCATCACAAAAGACTGTGGTAATCTGCAAGTCTTCACTGAGTTCACCAAAGAGTCCCTTCAATCAAATAGCTTCCTTACAAGCTTTTGTAACTGCCAAATACTCAGCCTTAATAGTAGACCATACAACTGTATTCTGCAAAGTGGCTTTCCAACTAAACTGTGCTAACTACATATGATAAATCTAGACGTGACCAAGCCATAGCATACATGAGTGATCCCACTGCACTAGAATATGAAACTTGAGACATATAATCAACATCTTCATATGACTGTGGAGATTAAACAGATGAAAGTTTGAAATGAGTCACTAATGGAGTACTAACAGAGTTGGTATTTTGCATATTGAACTTGCAAAGAACTTTCTCAATGTACCCTTTTCGACTTAGATATAGTTTACTTGCCTTTCTATCTCTTAGAATCTCTTTGCCAAGTATCTTTTTTGCAGCTCCTAAGTCTTTCATCTCAAACTCTTTACTCAGCTGGGCTTTAACCTTTCTTATCTCTCCCTTATCCTTGGCTGCTATCAACATATCATCAACATATAGGAGTAGATATACACATGACTCTTCTTACAGTAGACACAACTGTCATAGCTATTTATTCTATAATTATGAGTGGTCATCAATGAGATAAACCTCTTGTACCATTGTCTGGGCGACTGTTTTAGACCATAAAGAGACTTCTTCAGCAAGCACATATAATTCTCCTTTCTTGAAAGTACAAAACCCTCTGGCTAATGCATGTAGATGTCTTCTTCAAGTTCTCCTTGTAAGAACGTTGTCTTTACATCTAACTGCTTAAGCTCAAGATCTTTCATGGCTACAATGCCAAGCAAAGCTCGAATTGAATTATGCTTTACAATTGGAGACAACACATCTATGAAGTCAACACCAGGAACTTGACTGTAGCCCTTTGCGACTAGTCTTGCCTTGTACCTAGCTTCTTCAACTCTTGGAATTCCTTCCTTCCTTTTGAATATCCGTTTGTAGCAAACAACTTTCTTATCCTTAGGTAATCTCACCAAGTCCCATGTGCCATTTTTATTACGAGATTCCATCCCCTTCTGCATGGCAATTGTCCGTCTGCTTGAGTCGTCATAATTAACTGCCTCTGAATAAGTAAAAGGTTCTTCATCGAAGTCAATACCTTCGACCACACTTAAAGCATAAGCAGCCAAATCAGCCTCACCATACCTTTGTGAAGGTCTAACATCTCTTCTAGGCCTGTCCTTCGCAATATAATACTGTGGTGGTGCTGGTAGTGGCGAGAAAGTAGCTCCACCCTGTCTCTAAGTTAGACTGAGATGTAGACTCCAATGTAGATCCTGAACCAATCTCAAACTCCATTTGTGTGGTTGATTTTTGTTGATTTTTATCATAAGAATCTCCATAAGATGAGTAATGAAGCATAACAATTTCATAAAAAATGACATCTCTGCTGACTATTATCTTCTTAGTTTATGGACACCAAAGCATGTATCCCTTAACACCAAACTTATAGCCGAGAAACACACACTTTATAAATCAAGGTTCTAGTTTTCCATTATCAACATGAACATAAGTGGGACACTCAAATATCTTCAAATTAGAGTAATTAGCAGGAGTACCAGACCATACATTTTGTCTAGTCTTCTTCTCGATAGTAGCTAAGAGAGAGTGATTAACTAGATAGCAAGATGTAACAGTAGCTTTAGCCCAGAAAGACTTAGGTAATCCTACATCGGAGCACATACAATGAACTTTTTCGATCAAAGTCCTGTTCATTCTCTTTGCCATGCGGTTCTGCTGCAAAGTATGATGAATTGTCAAATGTCTCACAATTCCTTCTGACTTACATAGATCATTAAACTCATCAGAATAAAACTCCAAGCCATTATCAGTGCGGAGGCATTTTATCTGCTTCCCTGTCTACTTCTCAATCATATAGTCTTCCATTACTTGAATGTAGGTAACACATCACTTTTCTGCTTCAAGTAGAACACTCAAAATTTCTTGGAAAAATCATCAATGATAGATAACATATAATTAGCATCTCCCCTAGGAGGCACCCTGGATGGTCCCTAGAGATCAAAATGAATATAATCAAGTGTTCCCTTTATGTTGTGAGTGCCTTTAGTGAATCTGACTCTCTTTTGTTTCTCATAAACACAGTGCTCACAGAACTTCATTCTACTAATACTCTGGCCATCAAGAAGTCCTCTTCTGCTAAGTTCAACCATCCCATGTCCCACTAATATGCCCAAGACGCATATGCTAAAGTCTAGTAACATCACCATCTAACAAGGAGTAGATACATCAACATCACCTATAACCGTAGAACCCTGCAAGACATATAAGTTGACAGACTTTCTCTGCCCTTTCATCATAATAAGGACACCTTTGCTAACCTTCAGAACTCCACCTTTACCGGTGTACTTGTACCCTTTCGAATCAAAAGTACTCAAAGAGGTAAGATCTCTCTTTAGATCTGGAATGTGCCTCACATCACCAAGTGTCTTGACAACCCCATCAAACATCTTAATTCAAACTTTTCTGAAACCAGCTACCTTGCAAGATGGATTATTTCCCATCAACATAGCATCTTTAGACATTGTTTCATATGTTGAAAACCAGTCTCGATTGGGACACATATGAAATGCGTAACCAGAATCAAGAATCAAATCCTCTCAAGGTTTGGAGTTGTCATCAGACATAACTAGGAGTTTGCCATCACTGTAATCATCTTCTGCAACACCAGCTTCACCAGAATTTTCTGGTTGTTTTCCATTCTGATTACCAGTAGCTTTCTTATTCTTGTTCTGTAACTTGTAGTATTCAGATTTGATGTGCCCCTTCTTCTTGCAACATCTGCAAATTATATCCCATTTTTGGATTTTGATTGACCCTTCTAATCACCACTATAATTCCTCTCATACATTCTTCCTCGAACAGCAAGGCCCTCAGATCCTGTCTCTAATACCACTTATTACGAGATATGCAACGAAAGTAGGTAACAAATAAAACAAAAACCAATAATGTACAAATTTATGTGAAAAACTCTGGACGAGAAAAAAACCATGGGAAGAGGAGAAGAAATCCACTAAATCAAAGATTAGTACCAGAGGGGAAACTACTGTAATCTATCAGCCCGATCCTTCTGCTACCACCATAGAGCCCCAAAAAAATCTCATAATTAAAGTTCCATCACAAATGTCGCACCGTGAGTTTTCGGACCGAGTCAAAAGAGAATTTGGGTCATCAAACTCTAACAAAAATATTCTTCAGCAGTACTTGTCTATATAAATATATATATATATATATATTATCTTTATCTTTACTATATTAAAATAGTTAAAGTCCTATTTTATTCACTTAACATATGGCATCTTTTTCTTTTTTTCTTTTCCTTTTCCCTTTTCTTTTTTCATTTTTTAGGCCTTAATTGAAACTATTTTTCTCAAATGTATCCTATCTAAAATTTTTTTTCCCCCATATAACCCATTCAACTACAATCTTCTTATAACATCTCATAAATGACTTCAATTTGATTTACTCATTTTTTTTTTCAATTGTATATGGCTCATATAGAGCACGTGCGTACCACTAATTTATATATCACAGTAGTTACAACCTTATTTTACCAATGGCACCCTTTGTAAATTTTGATGCAGATGTTATTGACGGAGGATGTCGATCGAAGGTATAACATTTATTTATACTTAACAATATATAAATCAACACTGGTTACATAATTAATTTAAAGAGAATTCTTGATTTTTTGCCATTTTATTTATATTCTAAAATAGATCTTCGATATACATGTTCATGCATTTAATTCAATTTCTTATTACAGACATGTTAACCAACGCTATTATTGCTCGATTTGTCTCATATATTTATATACACGTGGGGAAGGGCTCTTATTCGTCACCCTACACTTACAATATTTTTTGTCATATATTATACTAATTAAATAATTTTAATATAACATTTTTTAATTAATATCAAATGAGAATATTCTAAATAAGAAGTTATTATATTCCATAATTATAAATATAAAGTTATATATAAATCAATTAATTATTAAAAGTTTTTAAATAAAAAGATATATATACTGGATGATATCTGATAGCGAATACAAGATCTTAATTTCCTTTAAGTTTATCTATACAATTTGTTAGAAGGGAGAAAAAAGTTTACTGTTTTAATCCAAAATGCAAGTTTTGGACGAAACGTTCGTTTTGTATTTTGTGACTGACGCATGGAGGCAGAGGGAGAGGGGGGAGAGAGAGAGTTTTTTTTTTTTTTTTTTTTTTTTTCCCCTTCTTCTTTATGTGTCGCGGTAGAACGGGACTTGAATCATCTGTCCAAAAAATGGTGTGCCAAATCCTGTCCAACCAATACTCCTGAGTTTAAATGATAACGGAAAGCAAACGTTTTCTTTTTTAATCTGAAAATGGTAACTGTTCATCTTCTTATTCAGAAAACAAGCTTGATGCAGACTTTTTTTTTTGGGGGGGGGGGGGGGGGACGACTTCTGTAGATTCTTCACTGCATTCATAAGTTGTTTTATAAAAAGAATTAAAAAAAAAACTGTCCTCAAATTTTTGAAAAATAAAAAAGTCCTCTCTCCCCTTCCCAATCTGATAGCTTCACCACCGCATCTCCGAACTCGTCTTCGTCCAGACGCCATGGGTCTCATCTCTACCGAGCTCTTCTCCAATTCTTCCCATGGCTGGTCATCAACAAAGCCACACAAAATGGCGCAACCAAAAAAAAAAAAAAAAAAGAAAAGAAAAGAAAAACACAAACAAACAGACAAAACTTTTGACCAGGTGAATGAACACAAACAAGAGAAAATAGGTAGCAAAAAATATTTTTTTCCACTTGCACTCTCTGTTCCCCTCCGTTAGTGAACATCGGAATTTGATTTGATTTTTTTAATCTTGCTTTTGCAGATTGGAAGCGTTAGATAAGTACTTTGCAAATTTGAAAAGCGTGTAAATTCTGTACCTTTGTCAATGACCCATACGAATCCCATTAGTACAAAGTTGCAGGTCCCTACCGTTGCAATACGAATCACAAATCTGGGCTCGGAAAGCACTCCCATTAGATGGGATTTCCTAAGGACATTGAATTTGCATGCTTGCAACTTTTCACAATTGCCAACATGTATCGATAAATTTTTACACCAAAGGTATCTCAGTTTATCTGATAGGAATGTGTACGACATAAAATTACCAGAGAGTCTTTGCAATTTGTTCAATTTGCAAACATTAAAATTGGGAAAAAAATGAATCTAAGCTTCCGAAATGGATCCACAAACTTGTGAACTTACGACATTTGTGTCTAGGCCGTGCAATTAGGCTTCCGAAAGGTTTGAGAAAATTGACATGCTTGTAGACTTTACATTGTTTGGTGCTTGCTACGTAAGGGGAGATCATCTAAGAAGGGGTATATGAAGCTTGAAGATTTGACCGAGTTGAATAATCTTAAAGGGCGTCTTTGTGTTGAGGGCATTGCTTACGCAAAAGATGTGGGAGAAGCTGAGAGGGCACAACTCAAGGAAAAAGAGTCTTGTTGCATTGGAATTACAGTTTCTTGGTTGTTACAACAACACAGCTTTGCTTGAGGGCTTACAGTCACATCCAAACCACCGTGTTTCCTAGTTGGATCACTTGTTTAGTTAACCAGAAAAGCCTTGAGCTCAATTTCTGTCATAGTTGTGAATGATTAGGGCCTTTCGGAAAATTTCCTTCCCTTGAATCACTCACTATACAAGGGATGAGAGCGGTGAAAAAGGTGGGACTTGAGTTTCATGGAGTAGAAGCAAACAAGGACACAGGGAAGATGGAAAATTGATGGTCAATATCATTCCCCAAATTGAAACAACTCAAGTTTTTGAAATTGCATTGCTGGGAAGAGTGGGAGTATTG
This sequence comes from Ficus hispida, assembly GCA_025413025.1. Taxonomy (NCBI): domain Eukaryota; kingdom Viridiplantae; phylum Streptophyta; class Magnoliopsida; order Rosales; family Moraceae; genus Ficus; species Ficus hispida. The sequence goes on from CM046363.1 coordinate 4,513,812, forward strand.
CACACTTGAAGATCATACTTGTGTAATGCCATCCCTTGTTTCCTTGAGAATTGAAGATTGCAGATGCCTAAAAGCGCCATTTCCAAACTTCCTACCAAGGACACCACTCCAGCATTTAACCATCAACAAGCGTCTGCATCTTAAACAACTCTGCCAAGAACGAATGGGAACACAAGAGTTATTGAATATTCTCACCTCCACAGATCGCAACTCGTGACTATCTCTACAAGATTTGAGGGCACTACAACTCTGACTTGACTGGTAAGTTATCTAATTTTACAACTATTATATAATTTTAATCTAACTAATTTTTATGTTAATCAATGCTTTCTAATGGTTTGATATCTGTTTAGACTACCTGAAAGTTTTCCATTAATGAGATGAGCAACAGAGAAGTAACTCCGCCTTCATCAGAAGAATCTTTTGACATCTCGGGCAATTAATTTCTCCTCTTAATATTTATGGTTAATTTAATTTAAGCAATTAGTGTGTTCTGTTTTCTTTGTTTTTTTAGCGAGAAGGAAAGATTCCACAAATTGTTGTTTTAACCACTTATAATGTTTCTTCAATAGGATTTGAAGCTGCTCAAGTAAATGTTTTATTCCAAGTGGACTCGCATGTTAGTCTTCCCTTTTGTTCGTCTTTGTCCCGATCAGAGTGAAAAACTTCCAGCTCTTGATTGAAGCAATTGCCAAGGCTATGTATGAAAAATGGTATTTCTTTCATCACTCTTTTTATTATTCTGTTGCCTAACTCGATTGTCTTAGATAGCGGTTGGGAAGGTACATTCTTGTGGTGTCAGATCTCTTGATCAATAGGGTTATAAGCTTTGCTCTTTGGAAAAAATTATATCCTTGGAAAATGTATAGGCTAAATGGGAAATAGTACATTTAAATAAGCTTTGTTATCTCTTCTTTTTACACTCTTTGTTTTCTTTAGTAATGTTTTATGCACATTTTTTGTGTTTCCTTCTAAGAGTACTATTACTGGTTAATTTGTTAAAAGAAGTTCTTATCAAAATTCGTGTTTTAATTTAAGTATGGTAAAAGTCAGGTTATGGTAAACGTGAGGTTAAGGAACTAATCCAGACTAACCAATGATTATATTCGGAATTCCATTCTTGTGCTTTCCTGCGCAAGTTTAAGATTTTGACCATCAACTTTTGTAATCAACATGAAATTTGAATGTGATTGAACGGATGTTAGGTATATTGAGATTAGACTTCATAATTCGTTTTTCACTGTAAATTTTTTACTGTACACATGTCAACTTGGATAGCTTGAAAATTGTGGATCAACTCATAAATGATTCCCGAAACGTCATCAGCTGGCAAGGAGGATCTACTATCTAGTCATCGACTCTTGTGTTGACCGACATCAGTTCCATGACAACCATACAGTACCTGCTAGAGGATAACTCGGAGGCCAAATTGACACTTCAAGTACATAGTCGACTCCTAGAAGCCTCATCGACTTCCTAGTTGATGTCAGATCGACTCCCTAGTTGAGGTACAATGACTTTTGAGTTGACCGACATCAATTCCATGACAACCATAGGGTACTTGCTCGAGGATAACTCAGAGACCCAATCAATACCTCGAGTGTGTAGTCTACTCTTAGAAATCACATCGACTTCCTAGTCAATGTCAAATCGACTTACCAAGTCAATTAGTGATCCAATCAAAAGACAAGCATATTTTAAATGAAGAAATTTTCAAATTCATATATCTAAAAAAGTAGTGTTGAATCTCATTCAAATCACTCAATAATGCTATTTCCTTATCTCAAGGAGGCATAATCGAGAAGAAAAGTCAACCATGGCTAAAAAGGCAACTTCCATTCGAGTTTGAAGACCAAATATGCAGCAAATCAAGAAACAAAAGACAGTCATCGACACCTATAAATAGAAGCACCATCACGCATTCGAGTGGCTAGATTCTTGACAAATTAGCTCTAATGTTTCATTCTCTCTATTTTCTAAATTTATCTTCTTATTCCTTCACATTTCTGCTCTCAAATATTTATCGGAACATTTATTCAACCATATTGAAGCCCCGAATTCCCTACATAGGATGTTGCTTAAGTTTTAAGGATAAACGTCTTGAATCTCATAATTTACTTTCTAAGCTTTTTGCTAACATTATTTCTGTAAACCAGGTGAAGTTAGCACATCTTGTTGGGATTAGGTGCTTTTAAAGAACTAATACATTTAAGAAATATCATTAGTAGCTAAGAACTTCTCCAGTGGTTGGTCTTCCCCTCCATTGTCAGCATAAGAGTGATAACTTTCTGATTAATGAAGTTTTTGTTGAGGGCCAGCTTGAACCAAAAGAAAACATCATCAACATCGTTTGAGTGGAAAATACCCGCATTTATGTATTTTGTAGAATAATCAACAAAAATGACAAAGCATTTTATATCATCGTAGGAGTAAACGAGAGAGGATGACAAGGCTCGCTTCATTATTAAGGGATTTCACTAATGCCCTAAAGTTGATTATCATGATACTTTCAGTCAGGTTGTTAAGACCATCACTGTTTGTTTAGTTCTTAGCCTTGCTCTTTGTCGGGGTTGGTCTCTTCGGCAACTTGATGTTAACAATGCCTTTTTTTAGAGCAGTTTATATGAGGATGTCTTTATGGCTCAAGCACAGGGATTCATTGATCATGATCATCCTCATCATGTTTGCAAACTTCGCTAGCAATATATGGACTTAAACAGGCCCCTCATGCCCGGTACCATGAGTTATGCCAGTTTCTAGTTATCCCTAGCTTCACCAACTCTCATGCAGACAATTAATCTTTTGTTTCAAGAAAGATGGTATGACAAGTATCTTATTGTTTATGTTGATGATATCATTATCACAGGTGGCAACAATGGGGCTGTGCAAAAGTTCATTCAACTCCTTGCTCAATGATTTTCCCTCAAGGATCTTGAGTCAGCTCTCTTATTTTCTTGGAGTAGAAGTTATTTCCCATCGTTAAGGCTTACTTCTATCCCAGTGTCGTATATAGCGGACTTTATGGCTCGTACATGTATGACAGATGCAAAGCCTGTTACTATACCTATTGCAACTGCTTCTATGCTAGCTTGATCTTCATTTCGGTTTGGCACTTTCAGATCCATTTGAGTATCAGACCATTGTTTGTAGTTTATAGTATTTGTCATTTACATGGCCTGATATTGCTTATGCGGTGAATAAATTTTCTCTTTTAATGCATCGCCCTGCCTATGATCATTAGAATGCCGTTAAACGACTATTATGCTATCTTTGTGGGACTTTGGATCATGGTGTGGTTCTCTATTGCGGATCCTCCCTATCTCTTCATGCTTTTTCTGCTGCTCATTGGGCAGGTAACAAAGATGATTACACCTCTACCAGTGACCATCCTGTTTATAACCCCAATACTATCTCATGGAGTTCTAAGAAGCAACAAACTGTCGCTCATTCTTCTATTGAAGCCGAATATCGTTCTGTTGCTATGATTGTTGCTGAGATGAGTTGAAATTCCTCTATGCTTACAATACTTGATGTGTGTCTTCATCAACAACTAGTAATCTATTGAGACAATGTGGGTGCCACAAACCTATACTCGAATTCAATCTTCCATTCCGGCATGAAACATGTTGCATTAGATTATCATTTTATCCGTGAACAAGTTCAGGTGGTGCTCTCCATATCACTCAGTCTCTTATGAAGATCAGTTGGCAGCTTTCACCAAATCACTTCCACGCACACGCTTCCTCACATTGAAGGACAAGATCAGACTCTTGTTCAATGAAAAAGGCTATGCTTACAACTCAATAGATATTTCTACAATCGTTTTGATTAGTAATATATATATATATATACATATATATAAAACTTTGTATTGTGTTAAGTCTATATTAAAATAAGACCCATGTTCAGTGGCAAAGCCAGGATTTTGTTTCGGGTGGCATAAACTAAGAGTCAAATAAAATAGAAATTGAAATTATTGACTAAATTTAGAACATCACAATTGTCCCTTGCAAGTTTTCATAAGTTGAAAATATTGCATAATAGTCTCGTTGTCAAATGTATCAAAAATATCTTTCTTATTGTATACTATGTAATTCTCATTCATCCATTGATCACCCATTTGATTGCGCATAGGAGTCTTCACCACATTCATGGCAGAAAACACTCTCAATAGTAGCTGTAGCAACCAGAAGAATTAGCAGCAATGTCACAAGCTTATAAACTAATAGGTACACCTCAAGTTTTTTTGTTTTCACCATTTTTTTAGCAAGATCACCAATACCTTACTAGTCTAGCAAACTCCTTGCTAGAGCAGACATCACAAATATAAATTTCAAGTTGATCATCAAGTATCATGAGGTCTAATGCAGAAAAATCTTCTGGATAGTACTTAGCAAGACAGATTAATCTTTCCTTGTCAAAGGAAGAGAATAAATCATTTGGGCACAAACAAGCTACACAAAGAAGTAACTCTGTACTTACCTCTATAAAACGGTCATTTAATTCTTGAAGTTGCATATCGATGACAACACAAAAAAAATCAACTTTGAAATGATGCAAATTTGTAATTTCTTGTGTATTACGCCGTGGTCGACCTCAAGTTATAAATCTATCATCCATGCTGTGTTTTCTAGAAAAAGAAGAGACTTGATCAAAAAACGATTCCCATTCACTATTTTTCATCCTCTGGAGTCATTCCTTGCATATCTGCACAAGATTCACGGCATTTACAATATCTTGATCTTTTCTCTGTAATGCCTTTGACAATTCATATTTGTAATGCCTAATATGGTTCTCATCAAATGTGAACCGAAGACAAATTCAAATGATTGCATAACCTCCAACAAGTTATTTGCTTCACATCTTTGCTCATAACTTGACTTTGTCATCCATAATCTTTTCAAGGACGTCAATCACAGATGGGAACATGTGGATCAAGCTAATCAAAGTATCATAATGTGAACCTCAACGTGCATCACCAAATCGCTTAAGAGTAGTAGATTGATTCAATCGTCGTCCACTAGACATCTCACCGGATTTTAGTGCTGCAACAGTTTCTTTTGAAGCATGTCACAGCGCTTAGATGAAGCTCCAACAACATTTAACAAATTAGCAACTGTGCCAAAAAGTGATGGAATTTGTATTTGCTTCTTTGCCTCTTTGCCTCTGCTACAAGAGCTAGTTGAAGTTTGACATTTCTCCTCCCCTTTGAGCTTTCAAGCCTTCAATAATTTGTTTGTTTTGATTTTGATTTTTTTTTTGTTTTGTTTTTGTTTTTGTTTTTGTTTTTGTGTGGTTTTAGGGCCGGGGTTTACGGCAGTTGAAATTGAAGAGCCTTTCTTGCCCTCCACGATAAAGCATCTGCAATTGTTATTTAGGGTTTATTTTTTTATTTTATTTTTTATTTTTAAAGTCAAAGGCCAACATATTAGACTAAAAACTATAAGCTATTAATTGGGCCTTTAACAACAAACATGGGCTGGCTTTAGTTCAAGAGGAGGGGTGGCTGGTGGGCATACCAGTGTTTTGAGGGGGGACCATTGCAAACGACTTGTAGTTTACTCCAAAAATTTGCATTCAATAAAACAAAATACAAAAAATCCTGGGGGGGAATGCCCCCTGATCCTTACCTCCTTCCGCCACTGTCCATTTTATATGTAAATATTAAGTACTCATGAATATTCACAAGAAAGTAAATTGAGGGGGGGGGGGGGACTCGGATTTTATTCATTGGTTGCGGTACAAGATTCACAGTCAGCACGTTTAACGTGAGTCTTCCGCTGAATGTGACTTGACTCCAACCGACAACATTAGTGCTCCTAATTTTTCTTCACAGTATCCTTCGAAAGAAAAAATAATAATAATAAATAACGAAGTGTGAACTTCATGAAGAAATATAGTTGCAATTATTGGGTAAGGACAAATGAGTATTAATGAGGGAAATTTTAGACCATTCAGTTGTATGTAACTAGAGAAAAATCGTACATCCGTAGTTAGATTTTTTATTTTTCTCTAAAGAAAGTTAAAACTAAATAGAAGTGAGTTCTTAAAATCAACACATTTTCATCAAAATTTTGAATTTATAGTAGTTTGTAAACATGCATTAATATGAAAAGACTCTTATTTTAAGAGAAAAATGTCACTCATTATTTTTACTGTTCTTTTATTTCTTCTATATATATATATATACGTACACACATAATTTTGAGGTCAAGATGTCCGAGAGGGTCTAACGTGAGGCAGGGATCGTCAATCAACTGCGTTGGAGGTCTATTTGATGCTGTTGGATGTGGTTGTCGCCATTAATGATGCTCTCTCTGTCTCTGTTTGGGATTACATATAAGTGTTTATATTTTAACTTCAAAACTTTTGTTTTTGATAGAAAAACAAAATAAGAGTGGCTTTTTGGACATTTCTCAAAATCATGCCTCCTTCAAACTTTGAAAAAAATCCCATGTGAATCAATGAAATAAATCTATTACATTTTGACAAAAAGCTTTAAAAAAAATTTACATGTACCTTTGTAGTGATTATTTATTACCAATAATAAATAATTAAATTCTTCAACCTATGAAAGTTGAATTTCTTTTTTCCCCTACCACAAAGAAGGGAATAAAATGAAGCCTTATCTATTAAAAATAAAAAAATAAAATATGGACGGAATAAAAACAGATGAATAGGCGGATCAGCAGGATATAACATGTACAAACAAAACAACAATTATCTTTCTGAATCACGACCTAAGTGTTTGTTTAGATCACCTATTTAATTGATATTTAGATTCAAATACAATTATTGTATTCTAATATGTATTTGGTTACACTATTATTCCAATATTACAACTATTTGAAAATCTAATTATTTTACAACTATATTCAACTAATTTAATACAAATCCTTAATTTTTTATTATTTCAAACTTCGTACTCTTCTTTTTATCATTACAGTACTATCCAACTATACATTTCATTTGAATATACAATTCAAATTCTATATTTGAATACAAATATTTAAGTTGAATGTATGTTATAATACAATAAGTGATCCAAACTAATAGTTGTTCTTCCATATTAAAGTAAAACAACCACATAAAACTCTATGATAAGAATGAAATTAATATTCCTTTATAATATATTATAGATATGGATCGATATAGATACATGATAGATATAAACATAACGATTTATAGTACATATAGTACATTTAGAAAACCATTTAGAAAACTATTGAGTGGGGTTGTCTATTAATAAAGGATCATTGTGGATCATTGATTAAAAGTTCAAGTATTAGATGTATTTTTTTAAAGATCTTAAAGGTGACGCCTTCCTCGGGGAGGGGTGCATGGGGAGCCCCTATATATAGTAACACAGCGAATATAGTCATTCGTTTTAGTACGTTTTATCGCAATTTATAAACTAAACATGAGTAGAGCTATTATTTCAAACTTTTCTAACAGCCACGTGGATCACAGTGTCTTTTCCTTTCCATTTGAACAAAAAACATTTGGTGAAGGTTTTTTTTTTTTTTTTTTTTTTTTCACAGATAATATATCGGCGGGGATAATTTTTGATATTAATCTTGTCCACGTGAAAACATAAGTGGCGAATACTTAATCTTTTTTACGTTTTCCAGCTAACATATGTGAGAGTTTCTTTTTTCGTTTTCATTTTTTTCCCTAAATAAAATATGTGGCGGAGATAATTTTAGACATTTAATGTGAAAGATAAGTGGCAAAAAGATTGCTTTTTTTCCCCCTTACTCATCGCCTCAAGCACATACCTATTAAGTTCATATTCACGAATATCTTTATTAAAAAAAAAAAGAGTAGTAACTCTTCTTCCTCGGGGACCATCTCCAACATGGCCGATTCTCGGGAGTATCCCGGAGATGTTGAGGAACAGCCCGGCCCACTGGTGGATTCACCGTGTCATGAAAGATCTCAACACCAATATTGCTTGTTTCCATCTTGGAAATACTCGTGGTCGCGGTGGATTCACCGGAAATCGCCAGGGAATTCTTAAAGAAACATGACGCAATATTTGCGTTAAGACCTGAGACAATAGCGACAAGCATTATTAGTAGAGGAAACCTCACAGCAGTGTTTGGTCTAGGGGGAGAGCGGTGGTAGAAAATGAGAAGAATCTTGGCGTCTGAAATCCTAAGTCAGCCAAGAATGCGCTGGCTACTTGACATGAGAAACCAGGAAGCTGACAATCTTGTTCGCTTCCTTTGTAATCAATGCTCAACAAATGCAAATTTATTAATTACCTTGCATTCATATTTTTCATACATATGTCAATGTGCACAATTTATTTTTCTTGTATGTGTTGCTTTTTTACTTATACAAATTAAGGTTAATTATGATTCGGCAGATTGTAAGTGTTATTCAAATTTGCTTTACATTTTGCTGACCCTAAAGATACATATGTACTCTTTTTCTTCTCTAATATATTTTTTCCAAGTAGATTTTGATTAAAAGGTTTTTAAAAAGGTATATCTTGTAATAACCAACCTTTTTACAAATTTACGATTTCCTTTTTAAGGAATCAAAAGTTTGTATTATGTATGTTAATATGAAATGCTTGATCTGATTTATCAGAATTATAATTTATGTACGATTTTATTTCAGTCAAATATTGATCAGAATAATCTAAGGTATGATTTAGTCAGTTTTGCAGTTTTTTCACAGTATAAAATTATACTGTGAAAAACTATAATTTCGGATAACGAAGCCAAAATTAGGTTTGGGGCTATTGTAGAAAAATCAAGCACAATATTTAGAGTAAGAAGAACCAAGTAGTTTTTAGTTCTAAGAAGAATTTTTATGCAGTTCGGTTAAGTGCAGATAAATTCTGGACTGCAGTTCAGTAAAACAGTACTGTTATTAGTAAAAACAGTATTTGTAAAATCCTTATTAGTATGATTATGGACTGCATTGTGAAGGAAAACCAAATGGAACCTTGTTAGGGGGACACCTCACCTAAGTAATGATTAAAATTTAATTATTGGAATTTTTGAAAATTCTAGAAAGTATTAGCATTGATTAACTTGGATCAAGCTTGGCCAACAAGCTTCCTCAGATGGCCGGCCACCTCTTGGAATCTAGGTAAAATTGTAGCTGTTTTTGGAGGACCTAAATGCAATCTAGACAATAAAAATTTAAGTTTGGCTTTTTAATTGTGTGGTAAAATTTGGCCTTGAGTCATTAGGACACATCACCCTTTTAGTTCATCTTCTTGCTCTCTTCTCTTCCAAGAAAGCCGACCATCAAGAGAGAAAAAAAGAGTGGAGTGGTCAGATTTTTTTTGAGTGAAAATCAAGGAGGAAAAAAATTGAAAACCAAGCTTAAATCCACTTCCAAGTTTAAGGTAAATCCATTCAACCCTTTAGCTTTTCATTTGAGTTTTTGTTCAAGGATTTAGATGTATTTTTCAGTTGGGTATGTATGAGCTTAAGCTCAATTATTTTTTTCATTCAATGGCTTGGTTTAAATTAGTATGTGCTTGATTTGGTTTAGGGTGAGCTAGATCTATGTTTTGGTATGCTAGAGCTAGGTTTTTGGCTTTTGTGTTTGAAGTTATGCTTTAACGTATGTGCTTGTATGTGTATGTTTACTAGCTGCTGATTTTTATGTCCCCACATGTCTAGGAAAGATTATGGTATGCCTATGTTATGATTAATTGGTTGTATGTTGAATTAGAATGAGAAAAATCAACTTAAAACCCTAAATTGGTAAAAATTGAACTATTTGGTAAAATGGTTGAACAAGTGTATGTTAATGGAAATTTTGCGTTAAACGCTGCATGTATGATGTAAGCTCACGGTTGCGACCATTTGAGGTAGGGTGTGCGTTATTTCGCGTATCAAACGATTAAGAAACAAGCTGCCAATTTTCGGACCAAACTGGACAGTAATTTTAAAACGAAATTTTGAAGCCCTTAGAGGCAGATTTTGGAAAAAGTTAAAACTACAAAGTTGTAGAAAATTAAAAATACTAGGGGATAGCGTGGACAGAATTTGAAAAATAAGCCCCAAAGGCTTCCATTTTTGTGAAAACCCGAGACTGGCCACCCCAGACCCCATGCACGGCCAGGACTCTTCAACGAGGGAAAAGCGAAGGTTAAGGGCAGAATTAGGTTTTGTGTAAAAAATGAAAGTTGCAGGAATTTATGAGGTCTACAACTTTCATTAAGAAAACTTTTTCAAATTCAAAGTAGATTTTTAAATAAAACTGAATCTTAAAAACTGAGCAGGAAATAGGCAATTCCTGCACAGAGTTTTCAAAACAGTGCATGAGCAGACAAATTCCTATACGTGCACTGCTAACTGAAATTATTAGATTGTTTTCAATGAACGATTTTCAAAATATCACATTTTTACTATCTTTATAAAATAAGTCAAATTCAGTTTTATAACAATGGTTTAGAAAGAATTAAACAAGGTTTTAAAGTATGCTAAGTAATATGGTAACCCTAGTAAGACACTTAGTAATCGATTATGTTACTAAAAATTACTATTGAACTAAGTATATTGAAAGTATACCTATAGTAACCAAATAGGTTACTAATTTTATATGCTAAGTTTTGAAACTAAGATTTCTTAGGATAACCAAATTGGATACCACTAATGGGTCTTAGCAACCCAATGGGATAGTAACCTAATTATGTTTGGGCTTATACCCCGGGTTACTGATGGTAACCTAAAAGGATACTATTTAAGTATAACTAACCAAGATTTGTTTAAGTAATCAAACATGATACGGTTTGATTGTTTTTAGGTCAGGTGCCCTAAGGTTACATCCAGTAACCGAAAAGGATACCATGTTAGTAGGGGACATATAACTAGGGTAAATGTTGAGTGTTGGTTAGGATACCAACATTTAATATAATGAACTATTGTGAGATAGAATGATTCTTACGTCCTTTTTGGAAACAGGCAAGTAACCTGTTGTTGTAATTCGTTGGAGTAACAAACCCCAGTGCTAGTATAACCTGTAAGTACAACTTCGCCTACAGCATAGGCAAATCATTTTACTGGTTGCATGTTTTAAAAAAAAAAAAAATTCATGCACTTATATCTGTGATGCATATGATTATGCTTTATTATTGTGACATCATGAAGCATGTTCACTAATGATAATGTACATGATAAGAGTAAGATTAAGTTCAAGTAAGAAACTGTTTTCAAGTACATGTTTTTAAGTAAGATGTTAAGCAGTTTTAAATCGTGTTGTATCGACCTGCACTAGGTCAGGGTTGGTTCATGGTAATGAGTTGGACAGGGCTGGCCGCCCCAACCATTCCATGGCAGCGCGCCACGGTACGTACACTTATGTTAGGGGCCCATAGTATGTTAAGTTAAGAAAGAATAAGAAAGCATAATTGGTTCATGCATTGATTAAGTTTAAATTGTTTTGCGGGTAAATAGTTGTACTTGCTGAGCGAAAGCTCACAACTTACGTTTATGCTGTAGGTAAGCTCCCTATGAGCAATACTTGATACAAGATGGTGGGGCATGGCAGGGCTAACTGTGAAACTACGGGATGGAGACCGCTACGCGTTTTGTGTTAAATATATGTCCTTATTATTGAGTTTTATTAGTTGTATTTCGAATTAAGTTTAATACTTAAATACTCAAATAAATATGTATATATGGTTATAAGTAATTATATGGTCGAGTTACCTTTATAATTGCAACAAAAAGAAAAAAATATATATATTTCGTATTTTCCGCTAGTTAAGTAAGTGTCAGTTTTTATGTAAGATAAGTATGGTAATGGCCTACGTAAGAAGGGGTCGTTACATATCTACGGGCTACTCTCGAGGAAAGAGATAAGCTTGTGGAAAAGGGCTCAGGATGCAAGAGGGGTACCAACTTAATCGGAATGTCTTGATGTATCTACTGACTTTTATGATCATTGCTTGTCACAAAAAAAAAAAACAAAAAAAACAAAAAACAAAAACAAAAACAAAACTCTCAAAACAACATTTCTGTTAAATGTCTCCTTAAGTAAGATTGAAAAATTAAACAAATTCAACCCTAGCCGCTGCACAAAATTAGGTTTCTTGGCTTGCCCCAAATTGAGTCCACCATTTTTTTTTTAAATTAATCATTTACCCTTGAACATTGATAAGTTTCTATATTTCTATAGTTTTCAGGTGAAGTAATTAATGTTAGGACAATTGCAAAACATTATCCCGCCAATGCTATGAGAAGAATGATGTTTAGCACAAGGTACTTTGGCAAAGGAAGCGAGGATGGAGGACCTGGTTTTGAAGAAGAAGAGCATGTTTCGTCATTCTTTACTATGTTCAAATACATTTACACCTTTTCGGTATCAGACTACCTCCCGTGGCTGCAAGGACTAGACTTAGATGGTCATCAGAAAAGGGTATGTGATGTGGTAAAAGTTGTGAACAAGTACCATGACCCAATTGTGAATGATAGAATTCTGCAATGGAGAGAAGGAAGAAGACAGCCTGAGGATCTCCTTGATGTTCTCATTTCGCTCAAAGATTCTGATGACAAACCACTTTTGTCTGAAGATGAGATTCAAGCACAAGTCATGGTGACGTGTTACTTATTAAAATTTATTTTTAGTTAAAGAATACATTTAGTCAAAACAATGCCTCTATGCTATCAATTAAAAAGACAGTTACCAGTCTAAAAAATAATATTCTGAGAACTTAATTGGTTGTTTTTTAAGAGATTATTTTGTGTAAGAAAAAAGTGAAATTGTGTTTAGTTAGGTTTTGGAATGTGTTTATGTACATAAAGTAATTAATAATATCTTATTAGTATATTAAATAGTTAACAACTAATAATTAATTATCAAATGATATTTACTACATTAGTAATAAAAATTTAGTAATCTTATACTCATGAGTTATATAGTAGTAACTAATTAGTATTTTAATCTAATAGTGAATTAAGGACGCACGTGATCATAAAACTTGGCTGGACTGATCTATAATCTCAGACGTTCATGAGTTTTCTTATTCTTGTAAATTTTTTTTTTCAACTAACAATTCACACTTGAAGGGCTTATCTCTCGTTTAAAATATATAACATAATTATGTTAATGTTATTCTAAGCAGGAAATATTTCTTGCAACGGTAGACAATCCATACAACGCAGCAGAGTGGGCGCTTTCAGAAATGATAAACCAACCAAAGCTTGTTGAGAAAGCAGTGGAAGAACTCGATAGAGTTGTAGGAAAGGACAGGCTGCTTCAAGAATCCGACATCCCTCGCCTCCGCTACGTGGTGGCCTGCGCACGGGAGGCCCTCCGCCTCCACCCGATGGCGCCATTTAACCCACCCCACGTGTCCAACTCTGACTGCATCGTCTCCGGCTACATCATCCCTAAGGGCAGTAGCGTCTTGCTTAGCCGCCTATGGCTTGGGCGAAAACCCGCCGTGTGGAACGACCCCATGTGGTTTGACCCAGAGCCCAACTTGTCTGACCGCCATGTGGACCTGGTGGAGACCGAGCTGAGGTTCATTAGCTTCACTAGGGGAAGGAGAGGGTGTGTAGGAGCTGGGCTTGGTACAAACCTAACAGTGATGCTGTTGGGTGTGTAGTATTTACTTGTAGGATTTTCAAATTATTTTGTAAATCCAGTATTTACTTATAACTTTTTTTATCTCACTTGTTTATTATCAAAATTACATATAATATTTATTCGTAAATTCAGTCATTTACAATGTCTTATATCCATAAATATATTTAGTATTATATCGATTTTCGTATTTACAATTGAATAGCCTAATTATTTTTTATTTTATTTCAAATTTTTTTTAATAATCTACCTTTTTAATTTTAACAATAGGTATTAATACTATATATTAACTGCAGTAAATCCGAATATTTCCTAAGTAAATTATAATATTTACTAACTGAAGAAATATTTATAGATGATCTTATATTTTTGAAATGATAATTATATTTCAAATCAATAAAATACCAATATTGATACTTTGAATGGCCTCATAACATAAGGAACTTAACTCTAATTACAAATCGGTTCCATTAATTAATTCTAATCAAACGCACAAGTGGATAAAACGTGCACCAAAATCTAATGATAGGAAATCGAAAAAGCACATTAATCATTGAGATCACATATGGCTCTTTCAACTCCATTCGATCAAAACCAAAAGACCCATAGCAAAAAGATCACCCCCAACACTACATAGAATTAACTTTAGTGGACTGGATACACAAACAATGCGAAAGCGTAGGAAGATCACCTCCATTATTAGAAAATAAACATAAAAATATACCAATAAAATATAAGGCGGAAATAACATCGCTTATATTTTAAACAAATAATTATAACTAAAAAGATAAAAACCCTGGATAACATGGATAATACTTCCAGTGACAAGTCAATAAACACGACCAAAAAGACCTAAATGCATCCCCTGACACCATGAAACCATCCCACCAAGACCATCATCCTGGAGCCCAAGCATATTTTCTAGGGCTGGTGGTTCAGTAATCAATCAAGAGATGACGCTAGGTTGAGGCCCCTAAGGAACAAATACGAACAACACAGAAAGAGAGAGAAAGATAGAAAAAAGTCAAATCACTGTTAATCTTAATATATATATATATATATTTAGTATCAAAATAATTTTTTTAAAAAAAAATAAATAAGACATATATATCTTTACATATATAAAATGCTGAAAAACAGCTAATGTATACCATTTTCGTGCAAAATGTTTCGTTTTGGATGAATTTTTTTTTATTCCTTCAGTTTTTTTTTTAATTTTTTTTTCATTTCAGTCCTTTTTTTTTTTTTGTACTGGTCTATTTTTAACAATTTAATTTTTGTTCATCTTTTTGGCCTTTTTTTTTTCCATGCCTCCCTCTTTTGTTAAAATTTTTAGGTACTTTGTTGATTCCTTTCTTTTTTTGTTTTGTTTATTTTGTATATACATATTTATTCCTATTTATTTTCTTAAATATATCTAATTATATGCATCAATAATGCTTTTAAACTAGTATATGTATGGTATGGATATGCAGAGTTGCGAATTGACTGATTAGGAAATCCTCAATCCGTAATTCATTATGTAATTTTTGGATTGACAAAATCCTTATTTGTTAACCAATCTGTAAATCTCTTAATCCAGTTCAATTAGACGGATTGATTTAGAGTGAGAGAGTTGAACGGATGATCACAGATCCGGTGACACCTCTTAGTTATTGAACTTCTAATAACTTTCTACTCAGTAAACGTTGGTTATAGATTTTTTAGACCCCAACATCAAGTATGCTCTCTCGTCACAAGAAAGAAAGAAAAGGAAAGAAGGATAGTTGCTTGTTTCTTTTACATGCATGATATATAGACCCACACACACACACACACACACCACACAGTATAAGACTAATGGCACCAGCTAATTAAAGAAAAATAAAAACACCCATATTTTTGAACCTGATAACTCTTACTTAGTCTTCTCCAGCCTCCCACCTACCGAGTTAGTTTCATACATGCATGATAAATATCAAAAGGAAATAAACATTTTCTTGTACTTCTTTAATTTATTCAATGTTTTGTGACTAGTAGGGTTAACGAATTAATATGAATTATAGTCAAGCTTGAGTTGTCAGGATCTTTAATACTGTGTGGGATGTTTGTAGACACTTTCATAAGTATAAGTTTTCTTATTTTAATTGTGAATGCATATTGTCATTCAAGTTTGAAGTTTTAATTTTGAAAGAAAAACAAGATCATTTTTCGGTTTTGGTTTTATAGCTCTTAAACTCTCGTTGGACGATTATGTTTCAAGTATTTCGAGTACTGAAGACAAACAACCTAACTTTAAGTACGTCAGTCAGACCAAAGACAACCTCAAGACTTATAGTAGAAGAGGCAAGTTGCGGTAGAAGCATCTTATCCAAAAAAAAAAAAAAAAAAAAAATTGCGGTTGAAGTAGACATCGTGAACTCAGGCAACGTTACGATACAAGTTCGTGATACAAATAACTGTAATCGCAATTCAAAGTTCAGCATTAAATCCTGTTCTTGATATGTTTAATATCCGTGATTTTTTTTTTTTTGTTTTTTTGTTTTAGGATTGTTTTATGAGAAATATGAGAGTAAATAACTATGTCACCATGTCAATTTTTATACCTATAGTTATATGTTTTGTCTAATTTTAACATTTACATTTTTTTTAACCACGGGTGACAAGGGATATAAGGACACATACATTACGTTTAAAACGTAGATTGCAATTTATAAACTAATTAGATGTAAGAATAAACATTTACACATGTAGAAGAAGTTCAAAATTTTGTTGGCCTCATGTGGATCACAATATCGTGTCTTGAGGGTCCTTTTCCATGTTAAAAACATGTTGCGTGAAGAATTTAGGCCGGCCCCCGCCGCCGCCACACATACACGCCCCCCATACATACACGCCGCCACACATACTTAATTGGATCTTTCTCCAATAAGTATTCTAAGAACGCCGTAGTTGTTTTACATATTTCTATGAAAAAGTCTCATCAAACAAACATTGTTTTTGATAGAATTTTGACAGAATTTAAAGAATCTTTGGCAAGAAAATTTTGAAACGAATATTAAGGTTTCTACAACCAAGAATAAACTTGGCTGGACAGCAGAGCAAGTCTCTGATGAAGATCGATATCCTGACGCGGACAACATGATTTATGTCATGTAATTGCAAAGAAAGATAAGAAAATTGTTGCTTTTAGGCTCTTGAGACAAATTATTAGAAGAATTTGATATCTAAGGCAAAAATTTGAACAATTAGCTTCATAAGAAAACAGCCACCTTATTATCATGAATTGAGAACTCGTAGTGGGAAGGGTTTCAAATTGAAAAATTCTTAATATTTTCTCTTGGGTTAATTTTTGTTCTGTCCTTTTCCTATTTTAGCATAGCTTTCTTTTAGCTGTATTTCTTTTAATGGCCTTTTTTATTTTAGAATTTTAACACCTTTATTTAATTAGCTTATTAAAAAGAAGGTTACACAATTTAAACTAGAAAATAGCGACTTCTTAAAATTGTCACGCTTTCATCAAACTTTTCAACAAAAACTAATAATCTTTGACTATCTTTTTTAAGGGTACTAATCTTTAACTTACAAGAGAAATCTAGAGTACTTTTTGTTTTTGTTTTTGCTTTTTGTTTTGCTAAATATAAGTTATATGGATTTGCCAATTTCCGCATGGCAAATCGAAAAGTAGTTCTCCTAACCCCACCCACCCCCGGAAAAAAAACTATCATATGTCACCAAAAAAAATGTTAATGGTCTATTTGGATCAAGGGTTTGCAAACGATGCTAGCTCTAAACAGCCATTAAACTAAAAAATAAATATTGAATTGCTCCACTTTTATATATATATATATATATATATATAAAAGTTAAAGTATCAAATATGAACTCTATACCTAATTAAAGTCAAATATTGATTTCCCAACAATCACTAATTGCACTCTATTATACGACAGTTAAATGTTATATATACCACGCCCGCAGATATAGAATTTATTATGATCAACCATTAAAAATAAATTTTTCAATAAAGAACAAGCAAAACGAAGGTCCCAATATATTTTTCAGAGTCATCTTGGGTTGGGCTGTGACCCGCCTCCGCTAATGAGTTTTCCGGCTTTGTAATCGTCACGAATGCGGAATGAAATTAATATATATAGCACGTTTCTATGCAAAAAAAAAAAAAAAAAAAAAAAAAAAATTCCGAAAAAGCACCTCTTGAATATTCCTAAATCCAACATTTACTCCTGATTCAAAAATGTATCCCTTGAATTTTTAAACTATCCCAAATTATTTCTTAAGTGGAGAAAAAAAAAAGCTAAAAAGTACCTTTAATCTGTTTTTTTTTTTGGGACGGAAAATCGCTTAAAGTTTTTGAAATATCAAAAATGTCCTTATTAGCAATTAATGTTTTAAATAGTATTTTATATTTTATGCACTAATGATAGAAAAATTAAACAAAGTAAAATGTAAAACTTAAAAAATCCAAAATTTAAAATAAATCTATATCTATCTCGTCATCATTCATGTATCCTTTTTGGTCAGACTCGCACGCAAACGGGATTGGGAAATCCAATGCATGCGTGGTAGAATGTGGATTGCAATTTATGTGAGAGTAAACATGTACATATGAAGCAGTATGTTGACCACATCCTGGCTTGAGCTTCCTTTTCCATGTAAAAAAACATGTTGCGAGAAGACGTATCTCTTTTAGATTTTCTCTTAACGTACACGTGTGGCAGAGAACTTCTTTCTTTTTTGATGAATAAAATATCTGGTGGAGATAATATCTGACAGATAATA
The DNA here is from genome assembly GCA_025413025.1 of Ficus hispida. Taxonomy (NCBI): domain Eukaryota; kingdom Viridiplantae; phylum Streptophyta; class Magnoliopsida; order Rosales; family Moraceae; genus Ficus; species Ficus hispida. The sequence continues at coordinate 4,532,151 of CM046363.1, forward strand.
AATACAGTAATCGTCTTGTGCACGTAACTGTGCACTCTTGTACGTACATGAAGGCCACGCAAAGCTCTATATAAAGGGTTTGTAACGCGTTAATGAAGAAAATCAAACTATAACCAAGAGAAAGTAAAATTAGGGAAATACTTTTCTTGGAAGAAGAATTCTCACCTTAATATTTCGTTAGTTATACACTCATTTCCTGATTTTCTTCACAAAACACACATCTCCTATTTCTTATACTAGCTAGCAAGCTAGATCTTTGTTTTCACTTAGTCCACTAGAGTTCTATTAAAGAGAGATTTCCTAGATCGTACTTGACACTTGAAAAGTTGAGATCGATGGAAGAGTCCTTCAATAGAACTCTTGGTTTATCAGCGAACATTATTTACGATCAGTCGCATGTTTCGCTATTGTATTCCTCTATTTTGCTTGCAAAATTACCTCTGTTGGTCATATTTCTCATCCAATTTAAGTTGATCAAAGATATCTTTTTCAAAAACAAGAAATTCGTACCTCCACTTCCCCCAGGACCACCTCCAACATGGCCTATTCTCGGATGTGTCCCAGACATGTTGAGAAATAGACCTGCGGACCAGTGGATTCACCGTCTCATGAAAGAGCTTAACACCGATATTGCTTGCATCCAGCTTGGAAATTCCCACGTCATCATCGTAAATTCACCAGAAATCGCCAGGGAATTCTTGAAGAGACATGACGCAGTGTTTGCTTCAAGACCGGAGACAATGGCGACATGCATTATCAGTAGTGGAAACCTGACAACTGCCCTTAATCAAAGGGGAGAGCAGTGGAAGAAAATGAGAAGAGTCTTGGTTTCTGAAGTCTTAAGCCATTTGAAAATGAACTGGCTACTTGACATGAGAAACCAAGAAGCTGACAATTTAGTTCGCTTCCTTTATAGTCAGTGCTCTAAGACTTTTAAAGGTGAAAAATACAATATATTTATAGTTTTATGACATGCCTATATATATATATCGATTATCGATCTTACTGTTGTTCTTTATTAAATTATTTTCATAGATTCTCACTTAACTTTTTCCACATATCTCAATTATGGCCCTCCTCAATTCAGTCGCTTATCTTTTTATTTCTTTTTGTTTTTCATCAAAATTCAATATTTTTTACTTTTTTTTTTCTATTCCTGTCTCCATCATTTTATTTTAAAAACTATTTATTTTCTTTGTAGAGATAATTGTTTACTGACATCTGCATTCTTTCTTTACTTTTATTTTATTGCTTTTTTATAGCACATACAACTTGCGCGCTATTCCAATCAATATTAAGTTAAACCATAACAAAACCCTAGCACCACCATTATTTTCATTATTTCATTGCCTGGGCTTTCAGTCTTCATTTCCTTTTCTAATAATTTCATTCTCATTCTTTTCATTAAAAATTTTCTTGTTCCTCAATTTTTTAATAACGTAAATGGAGAGTGGACAAACAATCTCATTATTTTCGTTTGGTTCCTCAATGTTTATCCTCTTTAATAGTAACCAAAAATTAGTATTTTCAGGCGTCATAATTTTTTAATGTCATTGGCCACAATAGATGCTATAGAGATCAGTAAATGTGTACAATATTGATCGCATTGAACAAATTATTTTTCCTTTTTCTTGGGAGGTTGTATGATTTGATGTTTATAATAAAAGTATTATAATACATATTTTGTTTACAGATATATGTGTATACATATATATGTGTGTGTGTGCGTGTGCATGTGTCAATGTATAAAGTTGATTTGTATAAATTGAATCCATCATTTTTCTTTCAAGATTGTTTGTGATATTTATATTTGAGTTTACCATGAAAAAATCCTAGATCTTTAGTTGTCTCCTCCAAAAATAATAAATTCATATATTTGTGGTTAGGGGAAGTGGTTAATGTTAGGACAATTGCGAAACATTATCCAGCCAATGCTATGAGAAGAATGATGTTTAGCACAAGGTACTTTGGCAAGGGAAGCGAGGATGGAGGACCTGGTTTTGAAGAAGAAGAGCATGTTTCGTCATTCTTTACCATGCTCAAATACATTTACGCCTTTTCAGTATCAGACTATCTCCCATGGCTGCGAGGACTAGACTTAGATGGTCATCAGAAAAGGGTACGTGACGCGGTGCAAGTTGTGAACAAGTACCATGACCCAATTGTGAATGATAGAATTCTGCAATGGAGGGAGGGGAAGAAGACACAGCCTGAGGACCTCCTTGATGTTCTCATTTCGCTCAAAGATTCTGATGACAAACCACTTTTGTCTGAAGACGAGATTCGAGCACAAGTGATGGTGACGTGTTACTTATTAAGTTTTATTTTTAGTTAAAGAATTCTTTTAGTCAAAATAATGCTCTACGCTATCAATTAAAAAAATAGTTACCGGCCGGTCTAAAACATAACATTCTGATAACGCAATTGGTTGTTTATTAAGAGATTATTTTGTGTAAGAAAAAAGTGAAATTGTATTTAGTTAGCTTTCGGAAAGGATGTGTTTAGGTACATAAAATAATTAATAATAACTTATTAGTGTATAAAATAGTTAACAAACTAATAATTAATTATCGAATGATAACTACTACATTAATAATAAAAATGTAGTGATCTAATAATCATGAGTTATATAGTAGTAACTAATTAGTATTTTAATCTAATAATGCATTAAGGACGTTAGTGATCATAAAACTTGGCAGGACTCTATAATCTCAGACGTTCATGAGTTTTCTTATCCTTGAAAAAAAAAAATTTTTTTCAACTAACAATTCACACTTGAAGGGCTTATCTCTCGTTTAAAATATATAACATAATGATATTAATGTTATCCAAAGCAGGAAATATTTCTTGCAACGGTAGACAATCCATACAACGCAGCAGAGTGGGCGCTTTCAGAAATGATAAACCAACCAAAGCTTGTTGAGAAAGCAGTGGAAGAACTCGATAGAGTTGTAGGAAAGGACAGGCTGCTTCAAGAGTCCGACATCCCTCGCCTCCGCTACGTGGTGGCCTGCGCACGGGAGGTTCTCCGTCTCCACCCGGTGGCGCCATTTAACCTTCCCCACGTGTCCAACTCTGACTGCATCGTCTCCGGCTACTTCATCCCTAAGGGCAGTAGCGTCTTGCTTAGCCGCCTAGGACTTGGGCGAAACCCCGCCGTGTGGGACGACCCCATGCGGTTTGACCCGGAGCGCCACTTGTCTGACGGCCACGTGGACCTGGCGGAGACCGAGCTGAGGTTCATTAGCTTCAGTAGGGGAAGGAGAGGGTGTGTAGGAGCTGGGCTTGGTACGAACCTAACAGTGATGCTGTTGGGGAGGCTTCTACAAGGGTTTACTTGGAATGTTCCGGAAGGTCTGGACAAGATCGATTTGAGTTGTGAGGCTGATACATTGCTCAAGGCTACACCATTGTTTGCCCATGCTAAACCACGCTTGAATCCTTCAGTCTATATGCCCTAATTACTCTAATTAAGGAGAGTATTATATAATCTATATGTGTTTTAATATTGCCTCCTTTTTCTACTACTTTTTTTTCTGCTCAATGATAATAAGGCAGGCTAGCTTGAATTATTTCTTTTCTTAGTAGCTCTTAAGAAATAAATCAATCAATCAAACATGCACGAGCATGAGTTGTAATGGTTTGCCAATAATGTTGGTCTCTTTAATATCCCTTTTCTATTATATTTTTAATACTTAATTCTATGGTTGTTTCTTTTCTTTAAGCGTTATTTTCTTGTTTGAGCCTGAGGGAAAAAAATTATATATGGTAATCAGTTTTTTCTTTTTTCTTTTTGTTTTTTTTGTTTTTACATAAGTATCTATCATAACTTCCGTAAAAGAAGAAAAAAAGAAAAAAGAAAAAAGACAAGACAAGAAAGGAAAATAAAAAAAAGAAGAAACAATTAAACTTCACGATATATAGATAGGTGTGGCTCGTCACATCCCCTTCTAAACACACATCACTCTTGAATTAAATATAATTAAATTTGCTTATTACAGACCACTTCTGTTCCAAAATACCCTAACTATCCTTTCAAAAAAAAAAAATCCCTAACTTCAATTTTCTTTTCACCCACCTTTTTTTGTTTTGCTTATTTCAGAGCTTCTCTACTTTTGAATATCTGCATAGAAAAAAAAAAAAAAGGTATCAAACTAGTATTAAACAATGTATCATGTTGTAACATATAATTCGTATTTTCAGATTCCTTAAAACAAAACAAACAAATTAAAAATTAAAAAAAAAATGGAGAAACCTAAGTTCAGGTATATTTATATTAATACATGAGAAGTAATAAATTCATTTGTATAATCTCTTAGATAAATTGAAGAAGTGTCATTATGTTGAGTGGAGTCATCTTCCTTTCAATTCATTCGATATCAAATTAAAATGAATTTATTTGGAAGTTAAATTAAAAATTTTACAAGAAAAAGTTTTTTTTTTTTTTTTTTAAATGACAAGCAACATAAGTAATTCATATGTATATAAATGCCTATGTAAAATAACGGGGGGAAAAAACCCAAGGATCAACAATATATAACCCAGCAAAAAAATAAATGAAATGTACAATGAGAAAAAAATCAACAGCAACATAAAAAAATGATTACTTTCACTAATACATCCTGAAGTATGTACCCTATTTCACTTTGTCCTTTAAAGTATCAATACCGTTCATTGTGGTATATAGTTAAGAGGGTATTTGTGAAATTTTTCCTAAATGGAAATTAATTAAAACAATTTAAAAAAGTCAATGATATCTATTGATGTCGAAAATCTTCAGCACAACACCCGATGTGGTTGCTCGACGTGGTCGGTCTTGCACAGTCACTCTGCACCTGTTCACTTGCAAAATGGGAGTACCTTGAAGTGATGGGGACACCAGTGAGGTGTCTGCTAACGGCACTCCGATGCTTAAGTCAGTAGGGGTACTGGTGAGCATGCGGAGTGGCAGAGTTTTTGTAAGGAAAAATTGTTCATACCTAAATAGGTGGGTTGACTCTTTATTTATAGGTACTCTCTGCGGGCTCGGGTGTTCGAGCAACCCTGTCGAGTTGGACTCCAAGTGTCCCTAACGGGTAGACATGCCTCAGATGTACAGACACCGAACATCCAATAGGCCGGCACCACGTGTCCCTATGGTCTAGTGACGAGGGACACAAAGGCATGCTAGTGCTGGTAAAGGTGATGAGTACCGTGTCAGTCTGGCCAGCGACGAGAGCCAGAGACAGGACAGGCGCAAGAGCAGGTGGTGTCAGGTGTCAGGCGACAGATACAAAGTGTCGTGTCGGGATGCTATTGTCAGCCTGCATAGGGTAGCATGACGCGGGCAATAAGGGACCCACAAAGCAGGTGGTACTCAGTAGTTGTCAGGGAAATGCCTTCTAGGCCAATAACACAGGCCCCAACCTTGCTCCATCCAGGGTAGGCAGCGAGATGGTGGTCGTGCAGTAAGGTTCCCGGGGAATCATATGAGCTTGGTCAATCAAGCTCTAGTCGGATCATATATAGGTATATTTGTACTACATAAATCCAGTCTTTGTGTTCTCGCGCAACCCGATAACCTTGAAAAAAGGGATTTCGTTATCGGAAGAATTGCACCATCAACAATATCATTTAACATACCTCGTAATTCTTTGGACTACTCATTATAAAGAGTAAAAATTAGGGTTTTGATATATGTTTTAAAGTAGCGTAGTACTTATAAGTAATCTATTTGGGGATTTGATATGTAGGCGTGTGGGGAAAAATAAAAAGAATATAACTGAGTTTATTTCTTATGATATAATTTAATTTATGTATGTAAGTGCATATAGTTGTACTTTTATGTCACTCACTTTGAGGATTTTTTATTTTTTGTAATTAAAGAATTTTATTAATAAAAAATGTAGAGTCAAGACGGGTGTGATAATAGAATTACCCATAAAAATAAAATAAAACCAGCCATGCTAGAATATCATTTTACAAAACATTTCAAAAAAAAAAAAAACAAAAAAACACTAGAAGCCCCTCCCCCACCGGCAGCGACCTCCACCGAGCCACTGTGATGGCTCCCGGAGCAAATCCGGCAAGACCATAGTGGCGACGGCACCGGCATTCTCCCCATGTCGCAAATGGTGGAAGAACGCTCTTGATCTCGGTCTCAATCTTGATCGCGATCTCAATCTCGGTGGAGGCGCTTCAAGCTATTCGGCGACAGCGAGAACGCCAACAACCTTACGATGTGATGAGCGCCCAACCCCGTCCGACCCCTACCCAGCGCGACCTACCCACTGTCGAAATCGCGATGATTTGCGACCTCCGATTTGCAAGCCAGTAAAGCTGGAAACCCAGTCTCTCCGCCGGATCTGAACTCTCGCAACCCCAGTAAGCCACCGGGCGACAATAATACCCCATGGTCGACGGCATAGGTGAGCTCCTCCACCTCAGGATCTCGGAGATCCGTCGCCGATCATCGCTAGCACTCGCTGGGGAGCCACCCATCATCGTTGTGATCTAGAAGTGAAACCGGCATGGTCGGACATGAAGTTGGTTGGGTGGCCAATAAGGTCAGAGACAACGTGGTTGGGTGGCCGACGAGACCCACGGCTACCTTCTTCCTCGCCTCCTTTCTTTCTTGACGATGGTGGCCATCAAGCTTACATCATTGTAAAATTGGTTTTTGATAAAAAAAAAAGAAAAAAAAAACTATTTTAATTTTAAATTTATTTTATATAGAATCCTTTGGGAAAAAGAAAATTAATTTTTTTGAAATCTTAATTTTTAATTTAATTTATTTTTATTTCAAACAACTTTTAATTTATAAGAAGAAATTTTTTTTATACATCCAAACACCATTTTATTCTCAAAAAAATAAAAGATCTTTTTTTTATATAAAATAAAAAAAATTTCTTTTCAAAGAAATAGACGTGAAAATTCATTACAGAGTTTTTAGAAAATTACCAGAATTTATTCGTATTTTACAATAATATGAAAAACAATCCTAATTGCAGGATTTTGTATTGAACAAATATATATATATATATATATATATATATCAACCAAAAAAAAATCATAAAACATCTTGTAATAGAGCAAAGTTAGTTACATTAAAAAAGAAAAAAAAAAAAAGTTAACGTAAAAAATAGATATAAAAATAGATGGGTACTTGTCGGAGATCCGTCGGATACGTAGATCCGTCGGATGTGAAGCTCGCCGTGAAGTCCGTCGTGCGATCGCGCCTCTCAATAGCTCCGGTGGGCGGCGAGTGCTTTTCCGTCGCGGATCTCGGCGACAGATGTCGGGGACGATGTTCCTCGGTGGGATCTCGCCGGCTTCTGTCGTTGCTCCATTACGGCGTTACCCAGTGCGAGCGGGAGCCACAGACATCGCGAGCTCGCCGGCGGAGGGGATGGCGACTTGCAACCAGTGGTGTGACGACGCGCGAGCTCGGCTTCGTTGCTACAACAACAACAACTAATATAGAAAGCTCAAAAACTCTTATCAACTTTCGTCCAAAACGCGCGTTTTGGTTGAAAACGTTTTTTTTTTCCTGTGGTTATTTCTCCGTCTTTGTTCTCTGCGTTTTGGGTTGAAGTAAACAGAATATTTTTTTTTGCCCCCTTCGTCGCTTCTTCCTGCTCCATTTTCGCATTTTCTCTCCATTTATTGTCGCCATTTGTCTGTCTGGTTCTCTCATCTCTTCTTCCTCCCGCTTCCTCATTTTCTTTTCTTGCCAGTACGTTGTTTTGATATGGAGCCATGGTTCCTCTGGCGTTATTTAACTGGGCATGGACTCTCTTTTTTTTTTTTTTTTTTTTCCCTCCCTGGTTTGCTCTTCTTATGCTATCTTTACTCTTACTTTGGGGTTTTGTTTCTTGTAGGTTTAGATTGCTTCTTTAATCTTAGTTCTGATTATATTCGCCTCCTTGATAATGATTTCATAGGTGTAGAATATTTTTAGATTTTTCAAACCGTAAAATCAAGGAAATGACACTAAGAATGGGAGAGAGGAAGGAAACAAAAAGGATAAAGGCAAACAAAGAGATTAGAGCCCACCCCCAAAAAAAAAAAGAAAAGGTGCTCTGTTTTTTTTTTTTTTTTTTTTTTTTTTTTTTTCCCTCTGAAAAAGTGCTCTATTTGTTTGTCTCTGCTGTTTTTATTTTTTATTTTTTATTTTTTTGTTATCGCTGATCTAAGATATTTTTCTTGGAGTTACACTTAACGTGGTATTTTTTGTTTCTTAGAATTTTGTGACATTTTTTACGTTAGGTGTTCGGTGAATTTTTGTGAAAAAGAGTTATTGATGGTTTAATTAGACACAGAGCCTCATTTTCATTATTGTTTTTCTTCTTTCTTGCCCTTAATTCTTGTTGCTCCTACTAGATTTTGATACAAATTTTAACACAAAATTAAAAATACAAAAAAGGAAACTGTGCTACTTGCATACTTAAACAAATTTCTTTTTTCTCCTTTAGCTCTTTTGTTTGTTTTCTCAGGACCACACCCATCCATGAAGACTGAAGAGAGGGAAAGACACCAGATGCTATGGTGTGAGATCATAGTGATAAAGATTAAACATTCTGCAACCAAACCCATGTAATATAACTGATTTGGATTATGGCCAACTCTTGTGTATTGTTGTTGGGATATTTGCTGACAAATTAAGTCGAGTTTGGATTATCCATTATCTCTGACGCATTGAATTTGTTTATTAATTACTTTCTCTGGCTGTTTGTGGATCATAATATAGTTTTCAAAGTAAAACGAAATTTAAGCCATGATTGTTATTTGTTATTGTAGGTTTATAGTTCAGCACCCACCAAGTCAGATGATGACTATCAAAGCTTGATTAGTGCAGGTTTGAATATGTAAGTTTTCAATCTGTCTCTATTACAATAGTATTACCTATGCAGTATTAATTATGTTCTTCAAAAGATCCAATTTTTCAATGTCACGTTGGTTTTGTAAGTCGTTTCAAGCCACCAATTAAATTAGTTATTGTTCTACTTATTTACCCATATAATTTTCTCTCTATCATCTATGGGAATTGGTCGAAACTAATTTCTTTTCATGATGTTATCACTTGGAGCTTCATTGTATGATGGTTGCCTAATTTTGCTTATGCAAAATTTTTCTAGTAAATGAGAGATCATAATTTGTCTGTTCACTTTTTAAGCTGTTTATCTTTGTATTTAACCGTGAAAATTTTAACTGTTTTTATATTTGTATTTGATTTTTGAGTCGTTGAATATGTTTTTGATTTGACACCTAGAGCTTGGAAATGAGAATTGTTTTTTTTTTTTTTTTTTTTTTTTTTTGTTTTTTTATAGTAAATTCTTTTACATTAACCAAATCCGATAGTATAAATTTGACTAATCTTTCAAAGCCTTTTTGGCTTTTCTGTTGCAATATTCTTTTGTAGTTCGTTAAATTTGAATTTTATAAACGATTGAAACATATAATGCTCTTCAGAGTTTCCGTATTGGGAAAGTAAACATACTGCAAGTTTGTCGCCTTGATTGAAAAACCATACATGTAGAATATAATTTCTGCAATGTGAATTCATTGAACCAATAAATAAATATATGTGCGGTACCAATTTTGCTACCTTAATTATGTGTAGCCAAATTTCTGCATCAATTTTATCCGGGGTGAGCCTCTTGTCTAGAAGCAATTGAGAAAGATGCTTCTTATTAAAAACAAAAAAAAAAAAAAAAAAAAATTCTGTCAAAAGCAAGCATACATAAGACTTGCTGAGTTAGCATGTGCCATGAACGTCATTAATTTTTTAAAATATTTTTTATAACTTCTTGACAATTATCAAGAAAAAAATTTTGTTCCCATATTTGTTTCGTAGCCTTTCGTTATCTTCAGCGTTCTCTTTTCATTTTTTTTTCCATGTATTTAATTCTACGAGAGTAACTACTCCAAGGAAATTATGTAAGAGTAATGACATTTTATTCTCTGTTGTTTCTTCTTCTTCTTCTTTTTAATGAAATGGAAATTATCATAAAGGTGTCATCAAGATGGTATGAGTAAATTATGTACTAAATTTTATAGGATGAAAAACAGAGTTCATTACATAGTACTTCCAATTTCTCTTTAGCAATAAAAACCTTAATTGAAGCTTAAAATAAAATTCTTCATCGTGCAACAACAAAATAAACCACTAAAGATAACCTAAAAAGCAATAACACTTCCCACGTTACTTCAACTAGTTATATTAAAAGTGAGAATACTTACTACTATTCATTCACTACTGTAGAGATATCGTTTTGTTTTGTACAAATCTTTTTTTTGGTTCTTCTATTTTACTTTTTGTTCTTTTGGCCCAATTTTTTTTATTTTGGTCCTTTTAATTTTTTTACTCTTTTTTCATGCATTTTTATTTTATTTCAGGTACTTTGTTGATTTTTTTGTGAAAATCTTTTCTTTCTTTTTGGTCCTTGAGTTTTTCTTTTTTCTTTTTGGCTCAATTTTTTTTTTATCTTTTATTTATTTTTGTCCTTTCTTTTGTATTGGTATTTTTTTTTTTTTACATTTTAATCTTTTTTTTTTTGTGTTTTTCCGTGCCTTTTTATTTTTTTATTTTTTTTATTTTCAGGTACTTTGTTTTTTTTTTTTGGTGAAAACTTTTTTATTTTTTTGGTCCCTTAGTTTTCCTTTTTTTTTCCTTCGACCCAAATTTTTTATTTTTTTTATTTTAGTCCTTTTTTTTGTATTGGTATATTTTTAACATATATAAAAAGTGAGAATACTCACTACTGTAGAGATTTCGTCCAAAATTTTCGTTTTGGACAAAAAATTTTTTTTTTTGGTTCTCCTATTTTCTTTTTTTTTTCTTTTGGCACAAATATTTTTTTAGGTTTTCATTTTAGTCCCTTTTTGTATTAATATACTTTCAATACTTTAGTCCTTTTAACTTTTTGCTCTTTTTCCATGCCTTCTTATTTATTTATTTAATTATTTATTTGCAGGTACTTTGTTGATTTTTTTAGTGAATTTTTTTTATTTTTTTGGTTATTTAGTTTTTCATTTTTTTGGCTCAATTTCTAATTTTTTTTTATTTTAGTTCTTTCTTTTATATTGGTATATTTTTGACATTTTAATCCTTTTATCTTTTTGATGCTTTTTAATGCCTTTTTTTAATTTTTCATTTTAATCCTTTTTTTTTTTTTGTATTGGTGTATTTTTAACAGTTTAGCCGTTTTATCTTTTTGATCTTTTTCATGCTTCCTTTTTTTATTTTTTTTTATTTTCAGGTACTTTTTTTTTTTTTGACAAAAACTTTTTCTTTATTTTTTCCTTCCTTTATTTTTCCCTTTTTTTTCCTTTGGCCCAAATTTTTTATTTTTTATTTTTTATTTTTATTTTTATTCTTTTTTTTTTGTATCGGTTTATTTTTAACATTTTAGTCCTTTTATCTTTTAAGTATTTTTTTAAATGCATATCTTTTTAATGTTTAAGTACTTTGTTGATTTTTTTTTGTCTAATATTACTTATATATTTTTTCTTATCTAGATAAAATTTTCTAATTAAGTCTAATTATATGCATCGCACATGCTTTAAACTAGTATATATATAGCAAAAGTTTTAAATCCGGAACCGGATGAGAAACGGTACCAACATGATCTGTTTGTATCAGGCAGTGAACACGTGTTGGGGGCAAGAAAATTGTCACTGCAAAAAGCTGGGTGAAAGTTATGCATGTATAATGAATGAAGGGCGGAATATATATAGGTATAATAAGGAAATTAATTAAATTTAAAAAATAGGAGAATTGTGTAATTATGAACAAAATTATGTATGGAAAGGTAATGTAAAATTATAGTATAAGTAATGTGAACTGCTACATGGTTGTTGTTGGTAAGGGGAAAATGATTTTGAACTTGTTGCTTGTATATTCAGGTTAGCAATAATGTAACAATATTACAAATACAATGTGAAATTAAGTAGGTTGTCTTTGGCACGGGGAAATCGGCAAGTATGGAAAGAACATCTGGGAACGGAAGTTGTAACTTGTGTTGACGATGAGAGATATGAATATGAAGTAGAGAAGAGAAGAAAAATAAGTTAAGATAGGAAGAGATGAAAAGGCAGCAAGCAAATCGTTGGGACAGGAAAATTGTAAGTATTGGAACAAGTGTCGGAAAGAGAATGTGAAATTTAGGACGTGTATAAAAGTGTAGTTAAGCAAAAATTGAAAAAAAAAAAAACTATTGAAAATTATTCTTATATTTTAATATTCTAAAATAATTAATTATGAAACATGGATACTAAATGGATAATAATATATACTCATTAGCGCTACAACAATTTTGTCATTAATTTTAAGCAAAGCCAGTGGCTGATAATCCGCAAGTCTCTCAACAGAGCGTAAGTTGAGTCACAATTAGAAATGTAAAACTGACCGACGCAATTATTTCATTTTGACTAATCGTACTAGGTCACGTTGTGCTCATTGAATATAATACATTTAAAATGTGGATTGCAATTTATGTGAGAGTAAACATGTACACATGAAGCAGTACGTTGAGCTTCCTATTCCATGTAAAAAACATGTTGCGTGAAGACGTATCTCTTTTAGATTTTCTCTTAACGTACGCGTGTGGCAGAACTAAAATATGTGCTGGAGATAATATCTGACAAATAATAAATACAGCAATCGTCTTGTGCACGTAACTGTGCACTCTTGTACGTACCCTCCATGAAGGCCATGCAAAGCTCTATATAAAGGGTTTGTAACGCGTTAATGAAGAAAATCAAACTATAACCAAGAGAAAGTAAAATTAGGGAAATACTTTTCTTGGAAGAAGAATTCTTACCTTAATATTTCGTTAGTTATACACTCATTTCCTGATTTTCTTCACAAAACACACATCTCCTATTTCTTATACTAGCTAGCAAGCTAGATCTTTGTTTTCACTTAGTCCACTAGAGTTCTATTAAAGAGAGATTTCCTAGATCGTACTTGACACTTGAAAAGTTGAGATCGATGGAAGTGTCCTTCAATAGAACTCTTGGTTTATCAGCGAACATTATTTACGATCAGTCGCATGTTTTGCTATTGTATTCCTCTATTTTGCTACCAAAATTATCTCTGTTGGTCATATTTCTCATCCAATTTAAGTTGATCAAAGATATCTTTTTCAAAAACAATAAAGTAGTACCTCCTCTTCCCCCAGGACCACCTCCAATATGGCCTATTCTCGGATGTGTCCCAGACATGTTGAGAAATAGACCTGCGGACCAGTGGATTCACCGTCTCATGAAAGAGCTCAACACCGATATTGCTTGTTTCCAGCTTGGAAATTCCCACGTCATCACCGTAAATTCACCAGAAATCGCCAGGGAATTCTTGACAAGACATGATGCAGTGTTTGCTTCAAGACCGGAGACAATGGCGACATGCATTATCACTAGTGGAAACCTGACAACTGCCCTTAATCGATGGGGAGAGCAGTGGAAGAAAATGAGAAGAGTCTTGGTTTCTGAAGTGTTAAGCCATTCGAAAATGAACTGGCTACTTCACATGAGAAACCAAGAAGCTGACAATTTAGTTCGCTTCCTTTATAGTCAGTGCTCTAAGACTTTTAAAGGTAAAAAATACAACATATTTATAGTTTAATGACATGCCTATATATATCGATTATCGATCTTACTGCTGTTCTTTATTAAATTATTTTCATAAGTTCTCACTTAACTTTTTGTACATATCTCAATTATGGCCCTCCTCAATTCAGTCGCTTACCTTTTTATTTCTATTTCAAAATTCAATATTTTTACTTTATTCTTTTTTTTTTTTTCCTATTCCTGTCTCCATCATTTTATTTTAAAAGCTATTTATTTTCTTTGTAGAGAAGTTTACTGACATTTGCATTCTTTCTTTACTTTTATTTTATTGCTTTTTTATATCACTTACTACTTGTGCGCTATTCCAATCAATATTAAGTTAAACCAAAACAAAACCCTAGTACCACCATTATTTTCATTATTTCATTTCCGGGCGCTTTCATCCTTCATTTCCTTCTATATAATTTGATTCTCATTCTTTTCATTAAAAATTTTGTTGTTCCTCAATTTTTTTTATAACGTAAATGGAGAGTGGACAACCAATCTCATTATTTTCGTTTTGTTTCTCAATGTTTGTCCTGTTTAATAGTATCCAAAAATTAGTGTTTTCAGGCGTCATAATTTTTAAATGACGTCGGTCACAATAGATGCAATAGAGATCAGTAAAATGTGTACAATATTGATCGCATTGAACAAATTATTTTTCCTTTTTCTTGGTAGCTTAGTTTGATTTGATGTTTATATTTTTATTATAATACCTATTTTGTTTACAAATATATGTGTATACATATATATGTGTGCGTGTGCGCGTGCCAATGTACAAAGTTAATTTGTATAAATTGAATCCATCATTTTTCTTTCAAGATTATTTGTGATATTTATATTTGTAGTTTACCATGAAAAAACCTAGATCTTTAATTGTCTCCTACAAAAATAATAAATTCATATATTTGGGGTTAGGGGAAGTGGTTAATGTTAGGACAATTGCAAAACATTATCCAGCCAATGCTATGAGAAGAATGATGTTTAGCACAAGGTACTTTGGCAAGGGAAGCGAGGATGGAGGACCTGGTTTTGAAGAAGAAGAGCATGTTTCGTCATTCTTTACTATGCTCAAATACATTTATGCCTTTTCGGTATCAGACTACCTCCCGTGGCTGCGAGGACTAGACTTAGATGGTCATCAGAAAAGGGTACGTGACGCGGTGAAAGTTGTGAACAAGTACCATGACCCAATTGTGAATGATAGAATTCTGCAATGGAGGGAGGGGAAGAAGACACAGCCTGAGGACCTCCTTGATGTTCTCATTTCGCTCAAAGGTTCTGATGACAAACCACTTTTGTCTGAAGACGAGATTCGAGCACAAATCATGGTGACATGGTTACTTATTATTTTTTATGTTTAGATAAAGAATACATTTAGTCAAAAGAATGCTCTACCCCATTAATTAAAAAAATAGTTACCGGTCTAAAAAATAATATTCTGAGAACACAATTGGTTGTTTTTTAAGATATTATTTTGTGCAAGTAAAAAGTGAAATTGTGTTTAGTTAGGTTTTGGAAAGTATGCGTTTAGGTACATAAAATGATTAATAATATCTTATTAGTATATTAAATAGTTAACAATTAATAATTAATTATCGAATGATAATTACTACATTAGTAGTAAAATTGTAGTAATCTAATAATCATGAGTTATATAGTAGTAACTAATTAGTATTTTAATTTAATAATGAATTAAGGAAGCACGTGATCATAAAACTTGGCAGGACTCTATAATCTCAGACGTTCAGGAGTTTTCTAATTCTTGTAATTTTTGTTATTATTATTATTATTTTTTCAACTAACAATTCACACTTGAAGGGCTTATCTTTCGTTTACTTAATGTCATTCAAAGCAGGAAATATTTATTGAAACGGTAGACAATCCATACAACGCAGCAGAGTGGGCGCTTTCAGAAATGATAAACCAACCAAAGCTTGTTGAGAAAGCAGTGGAAGAACTCGATAGAGTTGTAGGAAAGGACAGGCTGCTTCAAGAGTCCGACATCCCTCGCCTCCGCTACGTGGTGGCCTGCGCACGGGAGGCTCTCCGTCTCCACCCGATGGTGGCGTTCAACGTCCCCCACGTGTCCAACTCTGACTGCATCGTCTCCGGCTACTTCATCCCTAAGGGCAGTCACGTCTTGCTTAGCCGCCTAGGACTTGGGCGAAACCCCGCCGTGTGGGACGACCCCATGCGGTTTGACCCGGAGCGCCACTTGTCTGACGGCCATGTGGACCTGGCGGAGACCGAGCTGAGGTTCATTAGCTTCAGTAGGGGAAGGAGAGGGTGTGTAGGAGCTGGGCTTGGTACAAACCTAACAGTGATGCTGTTGGGGAGGCTTCTACAAGGGTTTACTTGGAATGTTCCAGAAGGTTTGGACAAGATCGATTTGAGTTGTGAGGCTTATACATTGCTTAAGGCTACACCATTGTTTGCCCATGCTAAACCACGCTTGAATCCTTCAGTCTATATGCCCTGATTACTCTAATTAAGGAAAGTATAATTTAATCTAAATGTGTTTTAATATTGCTCAATAATAATAAGGCAGGCTCGCTTGAATTATTTCTTTTCTTAGTAGCTCTTAAGAAATAAATCAATCAATCAAACATGCACGAGCATGAGTTGTAATGGTTTGCCAATACTGTTGGTCTCTGTAATATCCCTTTTCTATTATATTTTTAGTGCTTAATTCTATGGTTGTTTCTTTTCTTTAAGCGTTATTTTCTTGTTTGAGCCTGAGGGAAAAAAATTATCTATGGTAATTAGTTTTTTTTTTTTTTTTAACATAAGTATCTATCATAACTTCCGTAAAAGAAGAAAAAAAGAAAGAAGAAAAGACAAGAAAGGAAAAGAAAAAAAACAAGAACAAATTAAACTTCACGATATATAGATAGGTGTCTCGTCAGACCCCCTTCTAAACACACACACCACTCTTGAATTAAATATAATTAAATTTGCTTATTGCAGACCACTTCATTTCCAAAATACGCCTAATTATCATGCAGAAAATAAAAATCCCTTCTATAAATAAAAAGTATTCTACCACTTCAATTTTCTTTTCACCCACCTTTTTTTGTTTTACTTATTTTAGAG
The DNA here is from genome assembly GCA_025413025.1 of Ficus hispida. NCBI lineage: Eukaryota > Viridiplantae > Streptophyta > Magnoliopsida > Rosales > Moraceae > Ficus > Ficus hispida. Next base: position 4,548,840 of record CM046363.1, read on the forward strand.
CTTCTCTATTTTTGAATATCTGCATCGGAAAAAAAAAAAAAAAAAAGAATCAGACTAGTGTTAAACAATGTATCATGTTGTAACATATAATTCGTATTTTCAAATTCCTTAAAACAAAACAAACAAATTAAAAATATTAAAAAAAAAAACCTAAGTTCAGGTATTTTTATATTAATACATGAGAAGTAATGAATTCATTTGTATAATCTCTTAGATAAATTGAACATGTGTCGTTATGTTGAGTGAAGCCATCTTGGTTTCAATACATTCGATATCAAATTAAAATCAACAGCAACATTAAAAAAGGATTACTTTCACTAATACCCCCTTGAAGTATGTACCCTATTTCACTTTATCCTCTAAAATATCAAAACCGTTCATTGAGGTATATAATTAAGGGGGTATTTGTGAAATTTGTTCAAAAAATAAATCATACATTGAATGATAATGTCGGATGTTGATTTCCCAACAGCCAGTAATCGCGTCCTATTTAAACGAGAGCTGGTGTTACATATATACTATGTCCAAGATATATGTATCGAATTTAGTATCAACCATAGAAAATAAAATAAAAAGCAAAAAACAAAACAATTACAAAAAACAAAGGTCTCAATCATCGTCCAACAAAAAAGCAAGGAATACAGAGAGAGTAAAGAAAAGCAAACAAATTTTAGGCGGTAAAAAATGCTCACTGTTTTCGTCCAAAACGCACGTTTTAGTTGAAACATGCGTTTTGACCCCTTTTTTTTTTTTTTTTTTTTTTGTGTGGCTGTGGTTGGTTAACACAAGAGAGAGTTTTTTCTTTTTTTTTGTGGCTTCGGTTGGGTTGACAACAAGACAGGAGAACGAGGGACGGAAAGAGGGAGAGAGAGGAGATATAGAGAAGGATGCGTGGGACTTGGGAACGAAAAAGGACGGGTGTGTGGGGTCCACAAGTGAGAGAGAGACCAATTTTTGGCTTTGCTGGAGGGAGGGAGGGAGGGAGGGAGAGTGGGAGCCTTTATAACATTTATTTTTGGCTTGTGTAGAATTTATAAGATTTATTTATTAAACAATAAGAAAAAATAATTATACATCTAAAATTTTACAACATATAATTTATTTTATTTTTTAAAATTTAAATATAATTTTTATATTTTACATGTTTTTTAAGATTTATTCTTAATATAAATATTTATTTTATATTGTTTTTTTAAAAAGATTTATTTCATATTTTATAAAATTTTTCTATTTTCTTACAATTTCTTTTACATATTTCAATATAAATAAATTGCATATTTAATACACACCCCTATTATTCAAAAATCACCCTTAATTATTTTTGAACATAAATCTTATTTCACACTTTTAAAAATATTTTCACACTCATTATTTTATTTGAGTAACTCTGATATAATCCTCTCTCTCCTTTTTTTTTTTTTTTGGGTGCAATTTCTGTCCCCTTCTTGTTGTAGCTTAAGCTATGAAGTTTTTTTACCCCCTCTCTTTCTTACGTAAGGCAAACTGGAAACAAGAGTTGAAAAATAAGAGTTTTGTTAATATTTAAAACTAGAAAAGGACTTTTCGTTGTTTATTTGGGATTAACTGAGTTTTTTTTTTTTCCTGTAAAGTTTAATTATACGATCACTTTTTTTAATATGAAATTTTAATTAAAGGGAAATGTCAATAAATAAAAATGGTGTGTATGTAAAACTTTATTTTATTATATCTACTAATTGATGAAAACAACCTTCAAAAAATAAGATATAGATTAAACTTTACATGGAAAAAATTAAAAAAGTACTGATGCTTATATATATGTATTGTTATATTAAATGTATGTATCATGTTATATAATATCACATAAGTTTTTGAGAGAATAATGTTATTGAAATTTTTTATATTGATATATTATAAAACAATGTACGTAGACAACAAATTATGGATAAAAAAAAAAGAGTAAATACAAATGAATTTAATTGAAGAAAAGAAAAAAAAATGTTTTTTTTTTAATTTGGAGATGGGTGATTTCAAACTCTGTACCTTGATGTGAAATCAAGTGTAATATTACCGTTAGACTATGAAAGGGTTGAATTCTATTTATGAGGAAGGAAAATTCAATCCTCAAAGAAACTATTGAAGACAGCAAATGAAGGGACTATACAAGTTATTTATACCACCATCCTATATACTGGCCAACTCCTATTGTCAGGCGTTAGGTTTTATTAAACATTTGGTCGTGGATTGGGCATGTTTGAAGTAGGAAACTTCAAACGAATAACTTTCCCCCAACACCACACTAAAAAAAATGTATAGAAGTATATAAAAAATAAAAATAAAAACAAAACAAAACAAAACAAAACAAAAAACAAAAAACAAAGGTCTCAATCATCGTCCAACAAAAAAGCAAGGAATACAGAGAAAGTAAAGAAAAACAAACAAAATTTTAGGCGGCAGGACATGTGATAAAGCTCTGAACCACACACACACACACGTGGTAAAAAATGCTTACTGTTATCATCCAAAACGCACGTTTTGGACGCACGTTTTTTTGGACGCACGTTTTAGTGAAACATTCGTTTTGTCCTTTTTTTTTTTTTTTTTTTTTGTGGCTGTGGTTGGTTAACACAAGACAGGAGAATGAGCCAGGGAGGGAGGGAGAGCGAGAGAGAGCGAGAGAGAGCCTTTTATTTTATTTTATTTTATTTTATTTTTTTGTGGCTTCGGTTGCGTTGACAACAAGACAGGAGAACGAGGACGGAAAAAGGGAGAGAGAGAGGAGACATAGAGTGGGATACGTGGGACTTGGGAACGATAAAGGGCAGTTCTGTGGGGTCCACAAGTGAGAGAGAGAGACCAATTTTTGGTTTTTTTTTTTTGAGGGGGAGAGAGAGAGAGCGCCTTGTGTAGAATTTATAAGATTTATTTATTAAACAATAAGAAAAAATAATTATACATCTAAAATTTTATAACATATATTTTATTTTATTTTTTTAATTTAAATATAATTTTCATATTTTACATGTTTTTTAAGATTTATTCTTAATATAAATATTTATTTTATATTGTTTTTTTAAAAAGATTTATTTCATATTTTATAAAATTTTTCTATTTTCTTACAATTTCTTTTACATATTTCAATATAAATAAATTATATTAAAAACATTGGAAGCCCCTCCCCCACGGGCAGCCACCTCCACCGAGCCACCGTGATGGCTCTCAGAGCGAACCGGGCAAGGCCATAGTGGCGACGGCACCGGCATTTTCACCATTTGGCAAATGGTGACACTCTTGAAGCTTTTCGGCGATAGCGAGAACGCCAACAACCTTATGATGTGATGAGCGCCCAACCCCTTCTTACCCCCCTACCCAACGCCCAAACTATGTCATTCTAGAAAAAAAAACTATTTTATTTTCAAACTTATTTTATACAGTATTTTTTGAGAAAAAGAAAAGTAATCTTTTTGAAATATTCTTATAATGTATAATTTTCAACATCATTTTTTCTCATTGCAAACAACTTTTTGTTTTTTATACATATCAAAATATCATCTTATTTTTAAAATGAAAAAAAACTTTCTTATATAAAACAAGAAAATTTTCCTTTTCAAAAAATATACATGAAAATTCATTAGAGTTTTTTAGAAAATTACCAAAATGTATTCAAGAATTTTACAACAAAATATGAAAAACTATTCTTTTTTATGTGTTTTTTTTTTTCCAGTAAATTCTTTTACATTAACCAATTCCGATGGTATAAATTTGACTTAATCTTTCAAAGCCTTTTTGGCTTTTCTGCTGCAATATTGTTTTGTAGTTCGTTAAATTTGAATTTTATAATCGATTGAACTATATAATGCTCTTCAGATTTTCCGTATTAGGAAGTAAACATACTGTAAGTTTGTCGCCTTGATTGAAAAACCATACATGTAGAATATAATTTCTGCAACGTGAATTCATTTAACTAATAAATAAATATATGTGCGATCCCAATTTTGCTACCTTAATTATGTGCAGCCAAATTTCTGCATCAATTTTATCCGGGGAGATCTTTCTTGTCAAGAAGCAATTGAGAAAAACGCTTCCTATTAAAAAACAAAAAAACAAAAAAATCTTTTTTTTTTTTAATTTTCAGGTACTTTGTTGATATTTTTGGTGAAAAACTTTTTTTTTTTTGCCCTTTAGTTTTTTTTTTATTTTTTAGCTCAATTTTTTATTTTTTATTTTAGTCATTTCTGTTGTATTGATATATTTTTAACATTTTAATCATTTTATCTTTTAGGTGTTTTTTCACGTTTTTTTTTTATTTTTAATTTTAGTCCTTTTTTTAATTTTGTATTAATGGTATACTTTTAACATTTTAGTCATTTTATCTTTTTAGTCTTTTTCATGCTTTTTTTAAAAAAAAAATTTCAGGTACTTTGTTTTTTGTTTTTTGATTTTTTTTTTAATTTTTTGGTCCTTTAGTTTTCCTTTTTTTTTTTCCTTCGGCCCAACTTTTTTATTTTTTTTATTTTAGTCCTTTTTTTTTTGGATTGATATATTTTTAATATATATAAAAAGGGACAATATTTACTACTGTTCATCCACTACTATAGAGATTTTATCCAAAACTTTTCATTGGCGGCAAAAATCTTTTATATTTTTTTTGGTCCTTCTATTTTCCTTTTTTTTTATTTTGGTCCAAATATTTTTTTATTTTGTCATTTTAGTCCTTTTTTTTGTATTGATATACTTTTAATATATTAGTCCTTTTAACTTGTTGCTCTTTTTTCATGCCTTCTTTTTTTATTTAAAGTTTATTTTCAGGTACTTTGTTGATTTGTTTGGTGAAAAAAAAGTTTTTTTTGGTCCTTTAGTTTTCTTTTTCTTTTGGCTCAATTTTTTTTAATTGTAGTCCTTTATTTTGTACTGGTATATTTTTAACATTTTAATCCTTTTATCTTTTATTGTATTTTTTATGCCTTTTTTTACATTGGTATATTTTTAACATTTTAGTCTTTTTATCTTTTTGGTCTTTTTCATGCTTACCTTTTTTTTTTTTTTTAATTTTCAGGTACTTTGTTTTTTTTTTTTTTTTTTTGCAAAATATTTTTTATTTTTTTCTTATCTAGAGAAATTTTCTAAAATATATCTAATTATGTGCATTGCACATGTTTTAAACTAGTATATATATATATATATATATATATATATATATATATAGATATTTAGCAAAAGTCTTAAATCTGGTACTGGATGAGAAATGATACTAACATGATCTGTTTTTTGTATCAGGTAGTAAACACGTGTTGGGGGACCGGGGGGGGAGGAGGAAAATTGTCACTGCAAAAAAGCTGGGTGAAAGTTATGTATGTATAATGAATGAAGGGCGGAATGGTAAATAAATATACATAGGTGTAAGGAAATTAATTAAATAAAAAATAGGAGAAATGTGTAATTATGAACAAAATTATGTATAATTCGGGGAAAGGTAATGTAAAATCATTGTATAAGTATTGTGAACTACGATATAGTTGTCAGTCATTGGTTAGGGGAAAATAATTGTGAAGTTGTCGCTTGTATATTCAGGTTAGCAATAATGTAACAATATTATAAATACACATGTGAAATGCAATAGGTTGTCTTTGGCATGGGGAAATCAGCATGTATTGGAAGAACATTTGGGAATGGAAGTTGTAACTTGTGTTGAGGATGAGAGATATGAATACGAAGTAGAAAAGCGAAGAAAAATAAGTTAAGATAGGAAGAGATGAAAAAGCAGCAAGCATATGGTTGGGACAGGGAAATTGCAAGTATTGGAAAGGGAATAAGAAATTAAGGATGTGTATTAAAGTGTAGTCAAGCAAAAATTGAAAAAAAAAATTTAAAAACTTGAAATGTATTTTGAAAAAAAATCAATATAAAGCTTGTTTTGTTAGTATCGAAATTTCATACAATTTAAAAAAATTCATCTCATTTGATCTTGTATAAACAAAGTTATCGATTTTTATACAAAATTATAATAGTAATTGTAAATAGTGAAATTGAAGCTTGCTTTTTTAGGGAAAAAAAATGATAATAAAAATTGACTTGTAATTTTTGAATCCAAAATAGACGTCTAAACACAATTATGACAATGGAGCAGAAAGGTTAATTGAAGCACAGTTTGTAGTGTAGGAATAGGGAAAATATGAATAAAATATTTAGTTGCACCGAATAGAAGCAATGAAGCAGGAGTTTCGAGAAGAAAAAAGGACGAAAAATAAAGACGAATGCTTTGGAAGAGAATAATTATAATAGGCAACAACACATTAGAGGGATGTAAATAATTGTTAAAAAAAATCTAATATTGTTTCCACCACAAAAAAAAAAAATAATAATAACAATAATTGATCAAAATAATCTTTGAATTTTTTAAATGTGACGATTTGATTCTTATTTTTTAAATTTTAGTCGATAAGATCCTAAACTCTCTAAATATTAAAGATTTCAGTCATTTTTATCCAAAGTCATTAAATTTCTAATGAAATGACTCATCACATGATCTCAATTAATAATTAAAATACAAAAACACTGTTTTAACTTAGATTACATATTTTGCACGTAACTCATTCCATTAAAAGCTTAACAGAAACAGACGGAAATGACTAAGATTGTCAACATTTAGAGAGTTTAAGGTCTTCTCAGCTAAAATTAAAAAAATAGGGATCAAATTATCACCTTTCAAAGAGATCAAATAGAGCAAGAGAAAAAGATATACTTTTATAAAATGGTAAAGCATAAAATTTGTTAGTTTGCAACCACTACAATTGGAAATATCACGAGATTTTAAATTTTCTAATGCTCTTGTAGAAGATAAATACTGTAAACAAGATGCTGAAACATGACCTAGACGAGAATGCCATAAATAAAAATCAGAAGACGAACGACTTAAATGAAAAAAATGATAGATCCACACTAGAAGCTGCAATTTCTGGTACTTTGAGCTAATTTAAAAAATAAAGTCCCCCTTGCATATGACCTGTCCCAATCAGCTTCTGAGATTGCGGGTCCTACACATAACATGTGGAAGAAGAAAAAAAGACTAAGTATCCTGACTGACACAATTAACTAATAGAAATAAGATTTAAAGTAAGATTAAGAATATGATAAACATTTAAAAGAGACAGAGAATGTGTGACAATTGAACCAATACCTACTAATAGCATAGGAGTACCATCAGTAGTCATAACTGATATAGAAGAATTGGGAAATAAAGAAACAAATAATGATAGATCAGGTGACATATGATGAGAAGCTTCAGAATCTAAGACCCACAAGGAAGAAGATATACCTGAAGGACTAGAAGAATTTTATTTGAGTAGAGGCAGACATAGCTTGTGGCTGTATAGTAAGGAACTTCTGAAACTGCTCGAACATAAATGGATCTAATGACGGTGAAGCCATTGCATTATTTGGTTGAGGCGATCTGTATGTCCACTATGGTTATTTCTACTGCTGAGATCGTTGTTGTTGGGGTCGCTGTTGCTGCTGATAGGATTGTTGTTGTTTACCTTTATTCAATAACAATGGACATTAAGCCTTCCAATGACCTTTTTGCTTACAGACAGCACACTCATAAGAAGAAACCTTCGAGTTCGATCTATTCAGATTACTAGCCGGAGGTCTTTGAGGGATTGCAAAAATAGATGGAGTAGGCATTGGGATTATCCCCTTGTGTGTTTGAGACTTGAGACGTATCTCTTCAACCAAAAGTTCATTGACAACTGAATGAACAGAAGGCAGTGGACGATGCAGAATCGTTCCACGCAATCCCTCAACATCATCACGGAGGGGCCATTAGAAATTGTACCAAACGCTGCTCTTCTCTACGGGTGATGTAGTGTGTAAATGCTTGTAATTCTGCTAGTTCTGTAAGTGCCAACTGATCCCATAAATCTGACATAGCAGAATAAAACTCTTGAATATTCATATCCTTCTGCTGAAGGGTGCGGATATCTATCTCTAATTGATACTATCTTGCAAAGTTAGAATGCGTATATATTCTCGCCAGATGATCCCAGACCTTCTTGGCAATCTCAAACTTTGCCAACTGAGCACCTATCGAATGTGTAACAAAATTATTGATCCCAGCAATAATCTTCAAATCATCAGCTTCCCAAGCATCTAACGATTCTGCATAATCAGTAGCTTTCTTGTCTGTAGGTTTCACTCTTGTGCCCATAACATAACGCCACATAGATTTGCCCTGCAAAAAATTATTCATAATATAACTCCAATATGAATAATTTTTCCCATCCAATTGCACGCTGATCAACTGAAGAGAATCATCTTTACTTCCAGTCATGATGAGAAAATAAATAAAACAAACTAATAATCACCAAGCAGAGAGAATAATATTGCGATGCAAAATCAAACCAATAAACAATCAAGACGTGTAGAAGCGAGCAATTGTATGGACGATCAGATAAAAGTGTACGGACAGTGGCAATTGTACGGATGCAGTGGCATACGGACGATTGTACAGGACGGTATACGGATGATGGTGCGGTTGCACGGATGTCAGCTCTGATACCATGTAGAAAACCGAAAAATCAATTTGGGAGTAAGAGAAAACTATGATTTCTTATTCCAATCAATGAGTCATAATAATACATCAAAAGAAGAAGTTTATATAGGCTAAATAGAAAATATAGAAAAGATTAATATACCCTTAACTATTGAAAAGAATGAAACCTAATAATACCAGGAAACAAGCAATAAAATAAATATAAAACATAAAAAGAAAAATAAAAGAATCACCATGGACAGAATTCCGAAGCTTCTCCTGCTATTCTGTGAGTTTACCACTCTGTTTTTCCCATTTCGTCGGCTCAGACATGCCGTAGCAATGCACTAACGAAAGAGAGAAATTATTTTGTATAATCTTACAAAAACTCGTTGGAAAATTCCTTCCTCAGCGGCTAATGCAGGGAAAATCGATGAGAAAGAGGCGACGAGAAAGGGCCAACACGTTGGTGAGCCCTTCCCACTAGCTGGGAGACGGGGGTAAGAGAAACAATTATAGTAACTGTGTTTGGTTACAATAGTTATTATTGAACTTTGATAGAATATCTGTTTAATTCGTCAATTACTTAAGTGAAATTATTTAAATATTTTATTATTTTACAAAAAAAAATATAAATTTAAAATTTTCATTTTAAAAATCCTTATAATAACATTTGTTTTTCTACACCGTTATGCTAAAAATAATATAATAAAATATTATCTTAAATAAAAGCTATCCAAACACACATGTAATTTTAATACACGATTCAAAATTTATAGTTGAATCCAAACATTCTGTTTGAATAAACATTTAAGTACAATATGTATAATCTAAAATGACAAAAGTAATAAAAGAAGCTGCAAACCACCACGGCCTCGGAGGCCTCGTCGGATGTTGCAAATAATGCTGAGGTGCGATCACCGTGCCACACTTTCTCTAAAAAATATGCCAGTACCACCGTGCCTGATGCTGAGGAAATCAACTTTGCTATTGTTCAATCTTGCGCAACGGATCCTCAAGAATTTTACACACACACACTCACCAAAAAAAAAAAAAAAAAAGTAAACACTATAAAAACTTAAAATGTGTTTGAAAAAAAAAAAAAAGGATCTCATTTGGTATATCTAATCATTTTTCCTAATTTATTAAAAATATCATCTAATTTTGAATTGAAATAAAAAAGTTATAAATATTAAGGTCTGAGTTTTTTTGACAAAAAAAAAAAAAAGAAAAAAGAGTACAGGTGTATGGTAGAATTTTTTTTTTAAATTACAAATTCTATATGGAGTTGTTGCTCAAACGGGCCTAATTCCAAGTCGAAGCATAAAAATAATGTACATATAAGTCTTGCTTTTAATCTCCATCGTGTCAGATTTGATCTGTTTCTAAAATGATAGGAAACAACAAGGACTTGCGAAAATACCTTTATAAAAGCGACAATTAAAATTATTGATAGGTGTTGGAGCAGTATTTTTAGGATTCAGAAGGGATTGTAGTGGTGTGCACTATCAAAAGGGTGAGTGAATGTTTTGATCCCTATGTAGCTGAATGTATTGCATTGCCGGAGGGGATGGAAATGGTGCTGAACGGTGGGTTTGAGGTCTCCATTGCTGAATCGGATGCGGTGAATGTGGTAAGAGTTGTCAACTCCTCTAGTTCATACGATGTGGGAGGAGTAATCGTTGATGATATTAAAGCTTGTATTTCTCAGATTGCTGGTGGTATATATTATTTGTCAACATATTACACGATCTGGTAATATGGTGGCTCATCAGTTAGCCTACTTAGCTTTTCTTTAGTCTGATGAGCTTTGTAGTGTTGATGTAATTCTCAGTTTAATTGGATCTGCTGTTTTGGCTGATTTGGTAGATTTATAATAAATCATCATTTCCTCCTCGTCACCGAGCGCGCTGAATCTCCCGCTCCACGCGGTGATTCTGAGAACAGGTTGTAGGTGAAAATCAAGGAGGTATCACATCCCTATTCGCCGTCGTTGTCGAACTGGTTCGTGGAGAATCAAGACCTAAAAATCATTATTCTCATCGTCGGCCTCCTCTGTTACAAGCGCCTGCTTTCTTCGAATTGCTGATAACTTTTTCTCTGGCTAGCTGCATGGCGGCGGCTCCGGTAGTAGAAAATCTAGGGTTTGGGTTGTCTAATTTGGGGATTTGGATTTTTTTTTTCTAAAATTAAGGGTAAAAATTGCAATTTAATAAATTTGGGAAAATACATTATTTAAACGCCATTTAAACATTAGTAAATTTCATTATTTACACGTAAATAGAATGAATTTACTTTCTAAAATATTTGAAGTAAGTCTAAGTATTTATTTTTTTTAGGAAAACCTATGTATTTGCTTGTAGGATTTTCAAATTATTTTGTAAATCCAGTATTTACTTATAGTTTTTTTTTTTATCTCACTTGTTTATTATCAAAATTACATATAATATTTATTCGTAAATTCAGTCATTTACAATGTCTTATATCCATAAATATATTTAGTATTATATCGATTTTCGTATTTACAATTGAATAGCCTAATTATTTTTTATTTTATTTCAAATTTTTTTTAATAATCTACCTTTTTAATTTTAACACTAGGTATTAATACTATATATTAACTGCAGTAAATCCGAATATTTACTAAGTAAATTATAATATTTACTAACTGAAGAAATATTTATAGATGATCTTATATTTTTTAATCAATAAAATTCCAATATTGATACTTTGAATGGCCTCATAACATAAGGAACTTAACTCTAATTACAAATCGGTTCCATTAATTAATTCTAATAAAGCGCACAAGTAGATAAAACGTGCACCAAAATCTAACGATAGGAAATCGAAAAGGCACATTAATCATTGAGATCACATATGGCACTTTCAACTCCATTCGATCAAAACCAAAAGACCCATAACAAAAAGGTCACCCCCAACACTACATAGAATTAATTTTAGTGGACTGGACACACAAACAATACGAAAACGTGGGGAGACCACCTCCATTATTAGAAAATAAACATAAAAATATACAAATAAAATATAAGACGGAAATAGCATCGCTTATATTTTAAACAAATAACTATAACTAAAAAGAGAAAAATCCTGGATAACATGGATAATACTTCCAGTGACAAACCAATAAACACGACCAAAAATACCTAAATGCATTCCCTGCAGCCATGAAACCATCCCACCAAGACCATCATCCTGGAGCCCAAGCATATTTTCTAGGGCCGTTGGTTTGGTAATCAATCAAGAGGTGACGCCAGGCTAAGCCCCCTAAGGAATAAATATGAACAACACAAAAAGAGAGAGAGATAGAAAAAAGTCAAATCACTGTTAATTTTAATATATATATTTAGTATCAAAATAATTTTTTTAAAAAAATAAATAAGATATATATATATCTATACATATATAAAATGCTGAAAAACAGCTAATGTATACCTTTTTCGTGCAAAATGTTTCGTTTTGGATGAATTTTTTTTTATTCCTTCAGTTTTCTTTTTTTTTTTTTTTTTTTCTTTTGGCCCAATTTTTTTTTTTTTCATTTCAGTCTTTTTTTTTTTTGTACTGGTCTATTTTTAACAATTTAATTTTTTTTTCATCTTTTTGGCCTTCTCCCTCTTTTGTTAAAATTTTTAGGTACTTTGTTGATTCCTTTCTTTTTTTTGTTTTGTTTATTTTGTATATACATATTTTTTCCTATTTATTTTCTTAAATATATCTAATTATATGCATCACTAATGCTTGTAAACTAGTATATGTATGGTATGGATATGCAGAGTTGTGAATTGACTGATTAGGAAATCCTTAATCCGTAATTCATTATGTAATTTTTGGATTGGCAAAATCCTTATTTGTTAACCAAACCATTAATCTCTCAATCCAGTTCAATTAGACGAGTTGATTTAGAGTGAGAGAGTTAAACGGATGATCACAGATCCGGTGACACCTCTTAGTTATTGAACTTCTAATAACTTTCTATTCAGTAATCGTTGGTTATAAATTTTTTAGACCCCAACATCAAGTATGCTCTCTCGTCAAAAGAAAGAAAGAAAAGGAAAGAAGGATAGTTGCTTGTTTCTTTTACATGCATGACCCACCTACCGAGTTAGTTTCATACATGCATGATAAATATCAAAAGGAAATAAACATTTTCTTGTACTTCTTTAATTTATTCAGTGTTTTGTGACTAGTAGGGTAAACGAATTAATATGAATTATAGTCAAGCTTGAGTTGTCAGGATCTTTAATACTGTGTGGTATGTTTGTAGACACTTTCATAAGTATAAGTTTTCTTATTTAATTGTTAATGCATATTGTCATTCAAGTTTGAAGTTTTAATTGTGAAAGAAAAACAATATCATTTTTCGGTTTTGGTTTTATAGCTCTTAAACTCTCGTTGGACGATTATGTTTTGAAGTATTTCGAGTACTGAAGACAAACAACCAAACTTTAAGTACGTCAGTCAGACCAAAGACAACCTCAAGGCTTATAGTAGAAGAGGCAAGTTGCAGTAGAAGTAGCTTAATTAGCCAAAAAAAAAAAAAAAAAAAAAATTGCGGTAGAAGTAGACATCGTGAACTCAGGCAAAGTTACGATACAAGTTCGTGATACAAATAACTGTAATCGCAATTCAAAGTTCAGCATTAAATCCTGTTCTTGATATATGTGTTTAATATCCGTGATTTTTTTTTTGTTTTTCGTTTGTTTGTTTGTTTTTAATTTTATTTGTTTAGGATTGTTTTATGAGAAATATGAGAGTAAATAACTATGTCACCATGTCAATTTTATACCTATAGTTATATGTTTTGTCTAATTTTAACATTTACATTTTTTTTAAACCACGGGTGACAAGGGATATAAGGACACATATAATACGTTTAAAACGTAGATTGCAATTTATAAACTAATTAGATGTAAGAATAAACATTTACACATGTAGAAGAAGTTCAAAATTTTGTTGGCCTCATGTGGATCACAATATCGTGTCTTGAGGGTCCTTTTCCATGTAAAAAACATGTTGCGTAAAGAATTTAGCCCATTAATATATATATATATATATATATATAGATATATATATGTTGCTTGAAAGACGTACACTTTTTGGTTTTCTCTTAACATACGTGTGGCAGAGAACTTCTTTCATTTTTGGTGGTGGAGATCATATTCGACCAATAATATGTGTGGTGGGAATAACATGCACAAATATATGTGGTGAGAATAATACTGGTCAGATATATAATGGAGTAAATTGTTCATTTAGTTTATGAATTTTTAATTTTGTGTAATTTTAGTTTATAAACTTTTTTGATACTAATTAAACTATTGAAAACGTTATTGTTGAAGGAAAATCCCGAACTGTTGTTTGTTGTCCCATGGTTACGAGTCTCGTAAGCCTCACATGTAAAATAATGCGGCCCTCAAGGTGGAGGGAAAACGCAAAGACACATTTAGGGCTTAAAGTTTTCGTTTCAGAGCTTTGTTATAAATAGAGAGAAAGAGAAAGAATGATTTTGCTATCCCTCTTAAATTCTAGAGAATGAAATGATATGGGTATTTACTGGATTTTGGGTTTTATTTATTTATTATTTATTTATTTTTATTTTTTAATGTTGGGGAAAGAATGATTATATAGGGGTTTATAGATGGATTGTTGATTTGATTTGAATATGTTTGCAAGTTTTATACATTGATTTTTATTTGCAATGTTTTTAATAATTTACGGTCATTCTAGCTACGAGTTTAAGGACCAAAGTTGCACAAATATAAACATTCATGGACTAAATGAGCAATTTACCATATATAATAAATTAGTATAGTCATTGTCTATATAAAGGCTTTGTAAATAAACTAGTGAGATAGTTTTCTTGAAAGAAGAATTCTAACCTTATTTTTTCCTTAGTTATACACTCATTTCCTTATTTTCTTCACAAAAATTTTCTCCCCCCAAACACACAATATCTAATATTTCTTATACTAGCTATCTAGATCTTTGTCTTCACTTAGTCCACTAGATTTATATTCAAGAAGATTTTCTTTTGATCGTGCTTGACACTAGAAAAGTTAAGATCGATGGTAGAGTCCTTCAAAAGAACGTAGAGTCCATCAATAGAACAGTATTATTCATGACCGATCACATGTTTCCTTATTTTATTTGTCCATTTTGCTAGCAATTTTACCCATGTTGGTCCTCTTCCTCATCCAATTTAAGTGGATAAAATACATCTTTTTAAAAAACAAGAGAGTAGTACCCACTCTTCCCCCAGGACCACCTCCAACATGGCCAATTCTTGGTGTGTCCCGGACATGTTGAGAAATAGACCAGCGTACAAGTGGATTCACAGTCTCATGAGAGAGCTCAACACCCACTACAACAAAAAGGTCTTCAATTTGACATTTAAAAAGTGTCGTCAATCAGATTCGATGACATTTTTACAAATTAAAGTCATTGAATGGGCGTGCATGGGAAGTCTAAAAATTTTAATGACATTTTCAAAAATGTCGTAAAGGATGCTGTTAAATCTCTTTTCATGACACTTGGGTAGTGTCTTTAAATATTTTCCTTTTTTTGTAAACGTATCTTCCACAACGGCCAAAAAATGTCGTGAGTAAATCTTCTCACCACATTTAATTATTGTCGTGAATTTGAATTATATTTTGGTTTTTTTTTTTAGATTTTGATTTCCATAAGAAAATTTGGATTAAATACAATTAATATAATATTTAATATTAGAATTCAAAAGAATTAATCTTATTTAAAATTTTAAAAAAATTAAAATTCAAAAGAAGAAACATTTCAATATTATTTTCGATCACATGGTCAAATATTCATTTAAATTGTTTTTAAGATTCTTTCAAATGTTTAGATTGATTTATTGATTGTAATATATGAGATTTATATTTATTTATATTAATTTTTCATATTAGGAAATAAGATTTATTGATTATAGAAGATTTGATATCTTTTAGTAACTTGTCCTTTTTTTTTATACTTGTAAATTTATATTTTTATGAGAACCTATTCAGAGTGCTCCTTACTAGTGAATATTCTCTCGATTCCTAGTCCGTGGATGAAACCACTTTATTTGTCTTCTCCTTCTATCTTTTATTTTATTCACTTATTTATTTATTTATTATTTTTAAGATGGTATCAGAGTCAATACACCGAATCCCTTGAGGTCTTGTTCTTGATCTATACTCACAATATAGGAGGCGCCCTCATCACATCCATTATTAAATCTACTGCTGAACCACCATTGATGTTGTCACCATCTAAAATAGATGGCCATCTTTGAGTCCCATGCTTTTGTGAATGCATTTGGTTGAAGTTCAAAACTAAATATATATATTTTTAAATCTCGGTGCACATGGAATTCCATGTGTAAATAACAAAAAGGGGGGGGGGGGGATTTTTTTTTTTAAAAAGAACAAAGACAACATGAAAGAGAAAAAAAATCATGTTGAAAAAAAAAAGACAAAAAAAAAAATGAGTTTATTGTTCTCAAAGTTTTTTGGCAAGTTGATGTATTGAAATTCAATTATTGTATCTGCATTTAGAAGACTTACACTAATTTGAGCAAGTGTATTGAAATCCGATGATTATTTCCGGATTTAGAGGATGAGTTTCTTTTCCTAGTTTATGGTAATAACCTAGCATGTGAATCTAGAATTCAATCTACTATGAAACTCAACTGAAATTGAGTCTGGAATGTAAGAATTCTAAAGTTGTTCTTGAAGTACATAAGGTAAGTTAATATGCACTAACTTGAGTTCATTTAAAGTGCTCTTTACTAGTTAATATTTTCTCTATTTCTAGTCCGTTGAGAAAATCATGTTAATCTTTGTTTCCTAGCCTCCTTCTATCTTTTATTTTATTCTCTTATTTATTTATTTTTTATTTTAAGAAAGCTGAAAATTTCGTTCGATTCCTTTATAATCATTGGTCAAACAATGTCAAAGGTAAAAACTATATCCCCATACTAAACATGTTTTGAACATCAGTACAAGAAACCCTGCAGTTTTGAAATTATAATAAATATCTACAAAACTTCAATATTTTTCCGTCTTCGGTTTTTCTTTTTTTTTTTTTTTTTTTTTTCTTTTTCTGCAATCATTTCAATTTATGAACGTCGAATTTGATTTATATTTGAATGTTCTGTTTCTTCGGGTATCTTTCTTCTGTTGCCTCTCAAATTTTCTTACATACGAATATTATTATTTTTTTTTGTCCCTCAAGTCCTAAGTCATGGTACAATATAATTTCAAGAAAAATTTTGTTATGTCCTGAAGAATTAAAAAAAAAAAAAAAAAGTACTTCAAGCTATTTTTTAAAATTTTATACCCTCAATCTCTATCTTCCAACTATATCTTACTAACTCGATGAAAAAAATGGGATCACTTCTTATGGACTCGTTGAGAATGAATTAGTAACTGCATCCAATCTCTAAAAAATCCCAATTGTTTCGAAATTTCTCTTTTTGGAATGGAATTTTTACGGAATCCCCATGAATACTGGTTCTTGGTTTCTTTTGGCCATATGGTTCATCCGGGGAGAGATCGAGCTTCAAGAAATAGTGAATAGTGAATGGTCTTATCAATACACAAATTAAATATTTTATCTGAGCTCTCATTTATTATTTTTAGTTTGAAGTTAAAAATTTATCGTTATGTAGGACACAATGAAATTAAATTGGATGACATTTGAAAATTTTCGAAATATGTCTACTATCAGGTGAAGTGGTAAATGTTAGAACAGCAGCACTACATTATCCAGCCAATACAATAAGAAGGATGATGTTCAGTATAAGGTACTTTGGCAAAGGAAGTGCAAATGGAGGGGCCTGGTTTCGAAGAAGAAGAGCACGTTTCGTCACTCTTTGCTATGCTTCTACACATTTACGCCTTTTGTCTGTCGGACTACTTTCCATGGCTGCGAACACGATACTTAGACGGCCATCGGAAAATGGTATGTGAGGCCATGAAAGTTGTCAACAAGTACCATGATCCAATACTGAATGACAGAATTCAACAGTGGAGAGAGGGAAGAAGTCAGGAAGAGCCTCAGGACTTCCTTGATGTTCTCGTTTCGCTCAAAGATTCCAACTGAACCCTCTTTTGTCTGAAGATAAGATTCGAGCGCAAGTCTTGGTTAGTTGTCCTTGAGTCAGTATTTTTTCCAATCAAATAAAACCAAAATGCTATACAATATGTTTGAATTTATAGACGCTTGGACAATATTCATTACTTCAAGGTACCTAAAAAAGTCTTAGGGCCGTTTTGGAATACCAATTAGTGTTGGAGTTCTGGGTTTTTTTTTTTTTTTTTAATTGGAAATGTATGTTTGGTTGAAATGTGAATTGGACAAATTAGGAGAAAAAAAAATTCCGTCTCCACTGCTTGTTCCAAATGACCTCTTAATCTTGTTTGAGTTGATTACCAGGAAATATTCTTCGCAAAGGTAGACAATCCTTTTAACACAGCAGAGTGGGCGTTATCCGAAATGCTCATTGAGAACGCAGTGGAAGAACTAGATAGAGTAGTAGGAAAGGATAGATTACTTCAAGAATCGGATATCCCTCACCTCCGCTACGTGGTGGACTGCACGCGAGAGGCTCTTCGACTCCACCCGGTAGCGCCTTTTAATCTCCCCCACGTGTCCACCGCTGATTGCGTCGTTGCCAACTACCTCATCCCCAAGGGCAGCAGCGTCTTGTTCAGTCGCCTAGGGCTTGGTCGAAACCCTGCCGTGCGGGACGACCCTTTGCAGTTTGACCCGGAGCGCCACTTGTCGGAGCGCCACTTGTCGGAGCACCAGGTGGACCTAGCGGAGAGGGAGCTGAGGTTCATTAGCTTCTCCAGAGGAAGGCAAGGATGCGTGGCAGCTGATCTTGGTTCAAACATTACGGTGATGTTATTGGGAAGGCTTCTACAAGGGTTTACATGGAATATACCTAAAGATGTTGAGAAGATCGATCTGACTGAGGCTAATAATTCACTACTTAAGGTTACACCTTTGTTTGCCCAAGCTAAACCTCGCTTGAATCCTTCAGTGTATATGTCCTTACTCCAATTCTAATTATAGAGTAATTTCTTGTAGCTATAGCAATGGGAAAAAAAAAAATCATTCTAATGGAATTTATTTTAACAGTAATATTTTTATTCCAATGATCATGTGAGCATGCAGATAGTGAATCATATAATAAAGCACAAATGTGTTAACAAATAGGATTTCATTTTTCCTTGTATCACTTAGTCTAATTGGTCTAATATTGCTTTCATATCAAACATGATAACTGAAAACATTACTGTATCTCAACCTCAAATATGATAGACTTAAAAAGTCGCATAAGGCACCATACATGTCTATATATTTAAAAACTATAATGATCCACAAATACTCGCACAGTAAAGAAGAAATACACAATGAAGGAGGAATTCTTTTGTTTTGTTTTGTTTTTTTTTTTACATCCTTTTGTGCGTCTCCATGCACATATAGCATGAAATATATGCTACGGTGGAGTTCATATATATATATATATATATATATATATTTAAGTGTATGTCTCATCTCAAACACCGTATAGATCTTAATCTAATTGCCAAAAGATTCATGATGCAAGCTTGCTACTTCTAGTGTAATATCAAGTTCTTTTCTTATCAAATTAAGCTTCCAATCTATTATTATTTCATTCTCACACAAATAATATGTTAACCCAATCACAATCAAGGAATTAACAAAAATCAATTAATCGTCGTTGTCGCAAAATAAAATAAAAACAACTCCGAAAACATAACCCTATACATCACAACTTACAATATCACATAACTTATCATTGTTTTCCTCTTTTAAGCAAACAATAAAATCACGTAATTCTAACCCAAACTCAATAATCCAAAAGTCGAGGAACTTGCAGATTCAGTGAGGACATTTCCAGGGTCAAAGTTGAAGAAAGGAGATAATAAATTAGCATTGTAAAAATAGTATGACAATTTAATTGATTATAATGAATAACTATTACTTAATTGCATCTTTCTCCAATAAGTATTCTAAGAACGCCGTAGTTGTTTTACCTATTTCTATGAAAAAGTCTCATCAAACAAACATTGTTTTTGATAGAATTTTGACAGAATTTAAAGAATCTTTGGCGAGAAAATTTTGAAACGAATATTAAGGTTTCTACAACCAAGAATAAAATTGGCTGGATAGCAGAGCAAGTCTTTGATGACGATCGATATCCTGAAGCGGACAACATGATTTATGTCATGTAATTGCAAAGAAAGATAAGAAAATTGTTGCTTTTAGGCTCTTGAGACAAATTATTAGAAGAATTTGATATCTAAGGCAAAAATTTGAACAATTAGCTTCATAAGAAAACAGCCACCTTATTATCAATTGAGAACTCGTAGTGGGAAGGGTTTCAAATTGAAAAATTCTTAATATTTTCTCTTGGGTTAATTTTTGTTCTGTCCTTTTCCTATTTTAGCATAGCTTTCTTTTAGCTTTATTTCTTTTAATGGCCTTTTTTATTTTAGAATTTTAACACCTTTATTTAATTAGCGTATTAAAAAGAAGGTTACAAAATTTAAACTAGAAAATAGCGACTTCTTAAAATTTAAACTTTTCAACTAACCTATATTGTCATGAAGTGAAAACAAAAACTAATAATTTTTTACTCATCTTTTTTAAGGGTATTAATCTTTAACTTACAAGAGAAATCTAGAGTACTTTTTGTTTTTGTTTTTGCCTTTTGTTTTGCTAAATATAAGTTATATGGATTTGCCAATTTCCGCATGGTAAATCTAAAACTCGTTCTCCTAACCCCACCCACCCCCGGAAAAAAAACTACCATAGCGATATGTCACCAAAAATAATGTTAATGGTCTATTTGGATCAAGGGTTTGCAAATGTTGCTAGCTCTAAACAGCCATTAAACTAAAAAATAAAAATTGAATTGCTCTACTTATATATATATATATATATATATATATATAAGTTAAAGTATCAAATATGAACTCTATACCTAATTAAAGTCAAATATTGATTTCCTAATAATCACTAATTGCACTCTATTATACGACAGTTAAATGTTATGTACTACGCCCGCAGGTATAGAATTTATTATGATCAACCATTAAAAATAAAATTTTCACGATGTGCTCATTGAATATAATACATTTAAAATGTGGACTGCAATTTATGTGGCAGTATGTTGGCCACACGTCGTGTATTGAGCATCCTTTTCCATGTCAAAAAACATGTTGCGTGAAGACATACTTGTGTGGCGGAGAACTTCTTTCTTTGTTTTTTATAAATAAAATATGTGGTGGAGATAATATCTGACAAATAATAAATACAGTAATCGTCTTGTGCACGTACCTGTGGACCTTGTACACACCCTGCATGAAGGCCATGCAAAGCTCTATATAACGGGTTTGTAACGCGTTAATGAGGAAAATCAAACTATAACCAAGAGAGAGTAAAATTAGGGAAATACTTTTCTTGGAAGAAGAATTCTTAAATTCATATTTCGTTAGTTATACACTCATTTCCTGATTTTCTTCACTAAACGTACACATCTCCTATTTCTTATACTAGCTAGCAAGCTAGATCTTTGTTTTCACTTAGTCCACTAGAGTTCTATTAGAGAGAGATTTCCTAGATCGTACTTGACACTTGAAAAGTTGAGATCGATGGAAGAGTCCTTCAATAGAACTCTTGGTTTATCAGCGAACATTATTTACGATCAGTCGCATGTTTCGCTATTGTATTCCTCTATTTTGCTTGCAAAATTACCTCTGTTGGTCATATTTCTCATCCAATTTAAGTTGATCAAAGATATCTTTTTCAAAAACAAGAAAGTAGTACCTCCTCTTCCCCCAGGACCACCTCCAATATGGCCTATTCTCGGATGTGTCCCAGACATGTTGAGAAATAGACCTGCGGACCAGTGGATTCACCGTCTCATGAAAGAGCTCAACACCGATATTGCTTGTTTCCAGCTTGGAAATTCCCACGTCATCACCGTAAATTCGCCAGAAATCGCCAGGGAATTCTTGAAGAGACATGACGCAGTGTTTGCTTCAAGACCGGAGACAATGGCGACATGCATTATCAGTAGTGGAAACCTGACAACTGCCCTTAATCAAAGGGGAGAGCAGTGGAAGAAAATGAGAAGAGTCTTGGTTTCTGAAGTCTTAAGCCATTCGAAAATGAACTGGCTACTTGACATGAGAAACCAAGAAGCTGACAATTTAGTTCGCTTCCTTTATAGTCAGTGCTCTAAGACTTTTAAAGGTGAAAAATACAACATATTTATAGTTTTATGACACGCCTATATATATATATCGATTATCGATCTTACTGTTGTTCTTTATTAAATTATTTTCATAGGTTCTCACTCAACTTTTTCCACATATCTCAATTATGGCCCTCCTCAATTCAGTCGCTTATCTTTTTATTTCTTTTTGTTTTTCATCAAAATTCAATATTTTTTACTTTTTTTTTTTTTCCTATTCCTGTCTCCATCATTTTATTTTAAAAACTATTTATTTTCTTTGTAGAGATACTTGTTTACTGACATCTGCATTCTTTCTTTACTTTTATTTTATTGCTTTTTTATAGCACATACAACTTGCGCGCTATTCCAATCAATATTAAGTTAAACCATAACAAAACCGTAGCACCACCATTATTTTCATTATTTCATTGCCTGGGCTTTCAGTCTTCATTTCCTTTTCTAATAATTTCATTCTCATTCTTTTCATTAAAAATTTTCTTGTTCCTCAATTTTTTAATAACGTAAATGGAGAGTGGACAAACAATCTCATTATTTTCGTTTGGTTCCTCAATGTTTATCCTCTTTAATAGTAACCAAAAATTAGTATTTTCAGGCATCATAATTTTTTAATGTCATTGGCCACAATAGATGCTATAGAGATCAGTAAAATGTGTACAATATTGATCGCATTGAACAAATTATTTTTCCTTTTTCTTGGGAGGTTGTATGATTTGATGTTTATAATAAAAGTATTATAATACATATTTTGTTTACAGATATATGTGTATACATATATATGTGTGTGTGTGCGTGTGCATGTGTCAATGTATAAAGTTGATTTGTATAAATTGAATCCATCATTTTTCTTTCAAGATTGTTTGTGATATTTATATTTGAGTTTACCATGAAAAAATCCTAGATCTTTAGTTGTCTCCTCCAAAAATAATAAATTCATATATTTGTGGTTAGGGGAAGTGGTTAATGTTAGGACAATTGCGAAACATTATCCAGCCAATGCTATGAGAAGAATGATGTTTAGCACAAGGTACTTTGGCAAAGGAAGCGAGGATGGAGGACCTGGTTTTGAAGAAGAAGAGCATGTTTCGTTCCTCTTTACTATGCTCAAATACATTTACGCCTTTTCAGTATCAGACTATCTCCCATGGCTGCGAGGACTAGACTTAGATGGTCATCAGAAAAGGGTACGTGACGCGGTGCAAGTTGTGAACAAGTACCATGACCCAATTGTGAATGATAGAATTCTGCAATGGAGGGAGGGGAAGAAGACACAGCCTGAGGACCTCCTTGATGTTCTCATTTCGCTCAAAGATTCTGATGACAAACCACTTTTGTCTGAAGACGAGATTCGAGCACAAGTCATGGTGACGTGTTACTTATTAAGTTTTATTTTTAGTTAAAGAATTCTTTTAGTCAAAATAATGCTCTACGCTATCAATTAAAAAAATAGTTACCGGCCGGTCTAAAACATAACATTCTGATAACGCAATTGGTTGTTTATTAAGAGATTATTTTGTGTAAGAAAAAAGTGAAATTGTATTTAGTTAGCTTTCGGAAAGTATGTGTTTAGGTACATAAAATAATTAATAATAACTTATTAGTGTATAAAATAGTTAACAAACTAATAATTAATTATCGAATGATAACTACTACAATAATAATAAAAATGTAGTGATCTATTAATCATGAGTTATATAGTAGTAACTAATTAGTATTTTAATCTAATAATGCATTAAGGACGTTAGTGATCATAAAACATGGCAGGACTCTATAATCTCAGACGTTCATGAGTTTTCTTATCCTTGTAAAAAAAATTTTTTTTCAACTAACAATTCACACTTGAAGGGCTTATCTCTCGTTTAAAATATATAACATAATGATATTAATGTTATCCAAAGCAGGAAATATTTCTTGCAACTGTAGACAATCCATACAACGCAGCAGAGTGGGCGCTTTCAGAAATGATAAACCAACCAAAGCTTGTTGAGAAAGCAGTGGAAGAACTCGATAGAGTTGTAGGAAAGGACAGGCTGCTTCAAGAGTCCGACATCCCTCGCCTCCGCTACGTGGTGGCCTGCGCACGGGAGGTTCTCCGTCTCCACCCGGTGGCGCCATTTAACCTTCCCCACGTGTCCAACTCTGACTGCATCGTCTCCGGCTACTTCATCCCTAAGGGCAGTAGCGTCTTGCTTAGCCGCCTAGGACTTGGGCGAAACCCCGCCGTGTGGGACGACCCCATGCGGTTTGACCCGGAGCGCCACTTGTCTGACGGCCACGTGGACCTGGCGGAGACCGAGCTGAGGTTCATTAGCTTCAGTAGGGGAAGGAGAGGGTGTGTAGGAGCTGGGCTTGGTACGAACCTAACAGTGATGCTGTTGGGGAGGCTTCTACAAGGGTTTACTTGGAATGTTCCAGAAGGTTTGGACAAGATCGATTTGAGTTGTGAGGCTGATACATTGCTCAAGGCTACACCATTGTTTGCCCATGCTAAACCACGCTTGAATCCTTCAGTCTATATGCCCTAATTACTCTAATTAAGGAGAGTATTATATAATCTATATGTGTTTTAATATTGCCTCCTTTTTCTACTACTTTTTTTTCTGCTCAATGATAATAAGGCAGGCTAGCTTGAATTATTTCTTTTCTTAGTAGCTCTTAAGAAATAAATAAATCAATCAAACATGCACGAGCATGAGTTGTAATGGTTTGCCAATAATGTTGGTCTCTTTAATATCCCTTTTCTATTATATTTTTAATACTTAATTCTATGGTTGTTTCTTTTCTTTAAGCGTTATTTTCTTGTTTGAGCCTGAGGGAAAAAAATTATATATGGTAATCAGTTTTTTCTTTCTTCTTTTTCTTTTTTTTGTTTTTACATAAGTATCTATCATAACTTCCGCAAAAGAAGAAAAAAAGAAAAAAGAAAAAAGACAAGACAAGAAAGGAAAAGAAAAAAAGAAGAAACAATTAAACTTCACGATATATAGATAGGTGTGGCTCGTCACACCCCCTTCTAAACACACATCACTCTTGAATTAAATATAATTAAATTTGCTTATTACAGACCACTTCTGTTCCAAAATACCCTAACTATCCTTTCAAAAAAAAAAAAAAATCCCTAACTTCAATTTTCTTTTCACCCACCTTTTTTTGTTTTGCTTATTTCAGAGCTTCTCTACTTTTGAATATCTGCATAGAAAAAAAAAAAAAAAAAAAAAGGTATCAAACTAGTATTAAACAATGTATCATGTTGTAACATATAATTCGTATTTTCAGATTCCTTAAAACAAAACAAACAAATTAAAAATTAAAAAAAAAATGGAGAAACCTAAGTTCAGGTATATTTATATTAATACATGAGAAGTAATAAATTCATTTGTATAATCTCTTAGATAAATTGAAGAAGTTTCATTATGTTGAGTGGAGTCATCTTCCTTTCAATTCATTCGATATCAAATTAAAATGAATTTATTTGGAAGTTAAATTAAAAATTTTACAAGAAAAAGTTTTTTTTTTTTTTTTTAATGACAAGCAACATAAGTAATTCATATGTATATAAATGCCTATGTAAAATAACGGGGGGAAAAAACCCAAGGATCAACAATATATAACCCAGCAAAAAAATAAATGAAATGTACAATGAGAAAAAAATCAACAGCAACATAAAAAAATGATTACTTTCACTAATACATCCTGAAGTATGTACCCTATTTCACTTTGTCCTTTAAAGTATCAATACCGTTCATTGTGGTATATAGTTAAGAGGGTATTTGTGAAATTTTTCCTAAATGGAAATTAATTAAAACAATTTAAAAAAGTCAATGATATCTATTGATGTCGAAAATCTTCAGCACAACACCCGATGTGGTTGCTCGACGTGGTCGGTCTTGCACAGTCACTCTGCACCTGTTCACTTGCAAAAGGGGAGTACCTTGAAGTGATGGGGACACCAGTGAGGTGTCTGCTAACGGCACTCCGATGCTTAAGTCAGTAGGGGTACTGGTGAGCATGCGGAGTGGCAGAGTTTTTGTAAGGAAAAATTGTTCATACCTAAATAGGTGGGTTGACTCTCTATTTATAGGTACTCTCTGCGGGCTCGGGTGTTCGAGCAACCCTATCGAGTTGGACTCCAAGTGTCCCTAACGGGTAGACATGCCTCAGATGCATAGGCACCGAACATCCAATAGGCCGGCACCACGTGTCCCTATGGTCTAGTGACGAGGGACACAAAGGCATGCTAATGCTGGTAAAGGTGATGAGTACCGTGTCAGTCTGGCCAGCGACGAGAGCCAGAGACAGGACAGGCGCAAGAGCAGGTGGTGTCAGGTGTCAGGCGGCAGATGCAAAGTGTCGTGTCGGGATGCTATTGTCAGCCTGCATAGGGTAGCATGAGACGCGGGCAATAAGGGACCCACAAAGCAGGTGGTACTCAGTAGTTGTCAGGGAAATGCCTTCTAGGCCAATAACACAGGCCCCAACCTTGCTCCATCCAGGGTAGGCAGCGAGATGGTGGTCGTGCAGTAAGGTTCCCGGGGAATCATATGAGCTTGGTCAATCAAGCTCTAGTTGGATCATATATAGGTATATTTGTACTATATAAATCCAGTCTTTGTGTTCTCGCGCAACCCGATAACCTTGAAAAAAGGGATTTCGTCATCGGAAGAATTGCACCATCAACAATATCATTTAACATACCTCGTAATTCTTTGGACTACTCATTATAAAGAGTAAAAATTAGGGTTTTGATATATGTTTTAAAGTAGCGTAGTACTTATAAGTAATCTATTTGGGGATTTGATATGTAGGCGTGTGGGGAAAAATAAAAAGAATATAACTGAGTTTATTTCTTATGATAGAATTTAATTTATTAATAAAAGATGTAGAGTCAAGACGGGTGTGATAATAGAATTACCCATAAAAATAAAATAAAACCAGCCATGCTAGAATATCATTTTACAAAACATTTCAAAAAAAAAAAACAAAAAAACACTAGAAGCCCCTCCCCCACCGGCAGCGACCTCCACCGAGCCACCGTGATGGCTCCCGGAGCAAACCCGGCGAGACCATAGTGGCGACGGCACCGGCATTCTCCCCATGTCGCAAATGGTGGAAGAACGCTCTTGATCTCGGTCTCAATCTTGATCGCGATCTCAATCTCGGTGGAGGCGCTTCAAGCTATTCGGCGACAGCGAGAACGCCAACAACCTTACGATGTGATGAGCGCCCAACCCCGTCCGACCCCTACCCAGCGCGACCTACCCACTGTCGAAATCGCGATGATTTGCGACCTCCGATTTGCAAGCCAGTAAAGCTGGAAACCCAGTCTCTCCGCCGGATCTGAACTCTCGCAACCCCGGTAAGCCACCGGGCGACAATAATACCCCATGGTCGACGGCATAGGTGAGCTCCTCCACCTCATGATCTCGGAGATCCCTCGCCGATCATCGCTAGCACTCGCTGGGGAGCCACCCATCATCGTTGTGATCTAGAAGTGAAACCGGCATGGTCGGACATGAAGTTGGTTGGGTGGCCAATAAGGTCAGAGACAACGTGGTTGGGTGGCCGACGAGACCCACGGCTACCTTCTTCCTCGCCTCCTTTCTTTCTTGACGATGGTGGCCATCAAGCTTACATCATTGTAAAATTGGTTTTTGATAAAAAAAAAAAAACTATTTTAATTTTAAATTTATTTTATATAGAATCCTTTGGGAAAAAGAAAATTAATTTTTTTGAAATCTTAATTTTTAATTTAATTTATTTTTATTTCAAACAACTTTTAATTTTTAAGAAGAAATTTTTTTTATACATCCAAACACCATTTTATTCTCAAAAAATAAAAGATCTTTTTTTTTATATAAAATAAAAAAAATTTCTTTTCACAGAAATAGACGTGAAAATTCATTACAGAGTTTTTAGAAAATTACCAGAATGTATTCATATTTTACAATAATATGAAAAACAATCCTAATTGCAGGATTTTGTATTGAACAAATATATATATATATATATATATATCAACCAAAAAAAAATCATAAAACATCTTGTAATAGAGCAAAGTTAGTTACATTAAAAAGAAAAAAAAAAGTTACGTAAAAAATAGATATAAAAATAGATGGGTACTTGTCGGAGATCCGTCGGATACGTAGATCCGTCGGATGTGAAGCTCGCCGTGAAGTCCGTCGTGCGATAGCGCCTCTCAATAGCTCCGGTGGGCGGCGAGTGCTTTTCCGTCTCGGATCTCGGCGACAGATGTCGGGGACGATGTTCCTCGGTGGGATCTCGCCGGCTTCTGTCGTTGCTCCATTACGGCGTTACCCAGTGCGAGCGGGAGCCACAGACATCGCGAGCTCGCCGGCGGAGGGGATGGCGACTTGCAACCAGTGGTGTGACGACGCGCGAGCTCGGCTTCGTTGCTACAACAACAACAACTAATATAGAAAGCTCAAAAACTCTTATCAACTTTCGTCCAAAACGAGCGTTTTGGTTGAAAACGTTTTTTTTTTTTTTTTTGGTGGGGGTTCTCGTTTTGTTCAGATAAAGCTGAGTTTCTCTGAAGACTCTCACTGAATGTCTACGGGAGCTATGAATTTTCGGCCTTGGGAGTAACACCCGCAGCTTCTCCGTCACTTCTCTATTTCTCTCGCTTCTCCATATCGATCATCCCTTTCTCTGCTTTTTTTTTTTTTTTTTCCTGTGGTTATTTCTCCGTCTTTGTTCTCTGCGTTTTGGGTTGAAGTAAACAGAATATTTTTTTTTGCACCCTTCGTCGCTTCTTCCTGCTCCATTTTCGCATTTTCTCTCCATTTATTGTCGCCATTTGTCTGTCTGGTTCTCTCATCTCTTCTTCCTCCCGCTTCCTCATTTTCTTTTCTTGCCAGTACGTTGTTTTGATATGGAGCCATGGTTCCTCTGGCGTTATTTAACTGGGCATGGACTTTTTTTTTTTTTTTTTTTCCCTCCCTGGTTTGCTCTTCTTATGCTATCTTTACTCTTACTTTGGGGTTTTGTTTCTTGTAGGTTTAGATTGCTTCTTTAATCTTAGTTCTGATTATATTCGCCTCCTTGATAATGATTTCATAGGTGTAGAATATTTTTAGATTTTTCAAACCGTAAAATCAAGGAAATGACACTAAGAATGGGAGAGAGGAAGGAAACAAAAAGGATAAAGGCAAACAAAGAGATGAGAGCCCACCCCAAAAAAAAAAAAAAAAAGTTCTCTGTTTATTTATTTATTTTTTTCCTCTGAAAAAGTGCTCTATTTGTTTTTTTCTGCTGTTTTTATTTTTTATTTTTTATTTTTATTTATTTTTTGTTATCGCTGATCTTAGATATTTTTCTTGGATTTACACTTAACGTGGTATTTTTTGTTTCTTAGAATTTTGTGACATTTTTTACGTTAGGTGTTCGTTGAATTTTTGTGAAAAAGAGTTATTGATGGTTTAATTAGACACAGAGCCTCATTTTCATTATTGTTTTTCTTCTTTCTTGCCCTTAATTCTTGTTGCTCCTACTAGATTTTGATACAAATTTTAACACAAAATTAAAAATACAAAAAAGGAAACTGTGCTACTTGCATACTTAAACAAATTTCTTTTTTCTCCTTTAGCTCTTTTGCTTGGTTTCTCAGGACCACACCCATCCATGAAGACTGAAGAGAGGGAAAGACACCAGATGCTATGGTGTGAGATCATAGTGATAAAGATTAAACATTCTGCAACCAAACCCATGTAATATAACTGATTTGGATTATGGCCAACTCTTGTGTATTGTTGTTGGGATATTTGTTGACAAATTAAATCGAGTTTGGATTATCCATTATCTCTGACGTATTGAAATTTGTTTATTAATTACTTTCTCTGGCTGTTTGTGGATCATAATATAGTTTTCAAAGTATAACAAAATTTAAGCCATGATTGTTATTGTAGGTTTATAGTTCAGCACCCAGCACAGTCAGATTATGACTATCAAAACTTGATTAGTGCAGGTCTGAATATGTAAGTTTTCAATCTGTCTCTATTACAATAGTATTACCTATGCAGTGATAATACAATTTGTCTGTTCAATTTTTAATGTGATATCTCATTTTATAGTAAATTCTTTTACATTAACCAAATCCGATAGTATAAATTTGACTAATCTTTCAAAGCCTTTTTGGCTTTTCTGTTGCAATATTCTTTTGTAGTTCGTTAAATTTGAATTTTATAAACGATTGAAACATATAATGCTCTTCAGAGTTTCCGTATTAGGAAAGTAAACATACTGTAAGTTTGTCGCCTTGATTGAAAAACCATACATGTAAGTAAACATACTGCATTGTGAATTCATTTAACCAATAAATAAATATATGTGCGGTCCCAATTTTGCTATCTTAATTATGTGTAGCCAAATTTCTGCATCAATTTTATCCGGGGTGAGCATCTTGTCTGGAAGCAATTGAGAAAGATGCTTCTTATTAAAAACAAAAAAACAAAAAAAAAAAACAAAAAACAAAAAAAACTTCTGTCAAAAGCAAGCATGCATAAGACTTGCTGAGTTAGCGTGTGCCATGCACGTCAGTAATTTTTTTTAATATCTTTTATAACTTCTTGACAATTATCAAGAAATTTTTTTTTTTTCCATATTTGTTTCGTAG
Organism: Ficus hispida; assembly: GCA_025413025.1. Lineage (NCBI taxonomy): Eukaryota > Viridiplantae > Streptophyta > Magnoliopsida > Rosales > Moraceae > Ficus > Ficus hispida. The sequence goes on from CM046363.1 coordinate 4,579,287, forward strand.
CCTTTCATTATCTTTAGCGTTCTCTTTTCATTTTTTTTTCCCCATGTATTTAATTCTACGAGAGTAACTACTCCAAGGAAATTATGTAAGAGTAATTACATTTTATTCTCTGTTGTTTCTTCTTCTTCTTCTTCTTCTTTTTATTATAAAAAAAATAATGATTCTTAATGAAATGGAAATCATCATTAAGGTGTCATCAAGATGGTATGAGTAAATTATGTACTAAATTTTATAGGATGAAAAACAGAGATCATTATATAGTTCCAATTTCTCTTTAGCAATAAAAACCTTAATTGAAGCTTAAAATAAAATTCTTTATCGTGCAACAACAAAATAAACCACTAAAGATAACCTAAAAAGCAATAACACTTCGAACGTTACTTCAACTAGTTATATTAAAAGTGAGAATACTCACTACTATTCATCCACTACTGTAGAGATATCGTTTTATTTTGTACGAATCTTTTTTATTTTTGTTGGTCCTTCTATTTTATTTTTTGTTCTTTTGGCCCAAAATTTTTTTTATTTTAGTCCTTTTAATTTTTTTACTCTTTTTTCATGCATTTTTTTTTTATTTCAGGTACTTTGTTGATTTTTTTGGTGAAAATCTTTTTTTCTTTTTGGTCCTTGAGTTTTTCTTTTTTCTTTTTGGCTCAAATTTTTTTATTTTTTATTTATTTTTTTCCTTTCTTTTGTATTGGTATATTTTTTTACATTTTAATAATTTTTTTTGTGTTTTTCCATGCCTTTTTATTTTTTTATTTTTTTTATTTTCAGGTACTTTTTTTTTGGCGAATTCTTTTTTATTTTTTTGGTCCCTTAGTTTTCCTTTTTTTTTTTCCTTCGACCCAAATTTTTTATTTTTTATATTTTAGTCCTTTTTTTTGTATTGGTATATTTTTAACATATATAAAAAGTGAGAATACTCACTACTGTAGAGATTTCGTCCAAAATTTTCGTTTTGGACAAAAATTTTTTTTTTTTTTTGGTTCTCCTATTTTCTTTTTTTTTTCTTTTGGCTCAAATATTTTTTTAGTTTTTCATTTTAGTCCCTTTTTGTATTAATATACTTTTAATACTTTAGTCCTTTTAACTTTTTGCTCTTTTTCCATGCCTTCTTATTTATTTATTTAATTATTTATTTGCAGCTGCAGGTACTTTGTTGATTTTTTTAGTGAATTCTTTTTATTTTTTATTTTTTTGGTTATTTAGTTTTTCTTTTTTTTTTGGCTCAATTTCTAATTTTTTTTTTTATTTTTGTCCTTTCTTTTGTATTGGTATATTTTTAACATTTTGATCCTTTTATCTTTTTGGTGTTTTTTCATGCCTTTTTTTAATTTTTCATTTTAATCCTTTTTTTTTTTGTATTGGAGTATTTTTAACATTTTAGTCATTTTATATTTTTGATCTTTTTCATGCTTCCTTTTTTTCTTTTTTTTTTTTTTCAGGTACTTTTTTTTTGACAAAAACTTTTTCTTTATTTTTTCCTTCCTTTATTTTTCCCTTTTTTTTTTTCCTTTGGCCCAAATTTTTTATTTTTTATTTTTATTTTAATCCTTTTTTTTTTTGTATCGGTTTATTTTTAACATTTTAGTCCTTTTATCTTTTAAGTGTTTTTTTTCATGCATATCTTTTTAATGTTTAAGTATTTTGTTGATTTTTTTTTTGTCTAATGTTATTTATATATTTTTTCTTATCTAGATAACATTTTCTAATTAAGTCCAATTATGTGCATCGCACATGCTTTAAACTAGTATATATATAGCAAAAGTTTTAAATCTGGAACCGAACGAGAAACGGTACCAACATGATCTGTTTTTTGTATCAGGCAGTGGACACGTGTTGGGGGCAAGAAATTGTCACTCCAAAATGCTGGGTGAAAGTTATGTATGTATAATGAATGAAGGGCGGAATATATATAGGTATAATAAGGAAATTAATTAAATTAAAAAAATAAGAGAATTGTGTTATTATGAACAAAATTATGTATGGAAAGGTAATGTAAAATTATAGTATAAGTAATGTGAACTGCTACATGGTTATTGTTGGTAAGGGGAAAATAATTTTGAACTTGTCGCTTGTATATTCAGGTTAGCAATAATGTAATAATATTATAAATACAATGTGAAATTAAGTAGGTTGTCTTTGGCACGGGGAGATCGGCAAGTATGGAAAGAACATCTGGGAACGGAAGTTGTAACTTGTGTTGACGATGAGAGATATGAATATGAAGTAGAGAAGAGAAGAAAAATAAGTTAAGATAGGAAGAGATGAAAAGGCAGCAAGCAAATCGTTGGGACGAGGAAATTGTAAGTATAGGAACAAGTGTCGGAAAGAGAATGTGAAATTTAGGATGTGTATAAAAGTGTAGTTAAGCAAAAATTGAAAAAAAAAAAAAACAATTGAAAATTATTCTTATATTTTAATATTCTAAAATAATTAATAATGCAACATGGATACTAAATGGACAATAATATATACTCATTAACGCTACAACAATTTTGTCATTAATTTTAAGCAAAGCCAGTGGCTGATAATCCGCAAGTCTCTCAACAGAGTGTAAGTTGAGTCAGAATTAGAAATGTAAAACTGACTGGTGCAATTCTTTCATTTTGAATAATCGTACTAGGTCACGTTGTGCTCATTGAATATAATACATTTAAAATGTGGATTGCAATTTATGTGAGAGTAAACATGTACACATGAAGCAGTATGTTAACCACACATCCTGGCTTGAGCTTCCTTTTCCATGTAAAAAACATGTTGCGAGAAGACGTATCTCTTTTAGATTTTCTCTTAACGTACGTGTGTGGTAGAGAACTTCTTTCTTTTTTGATAAATAAAATATGTGGTGGAGATAATATCTGACAAATAATAAATACAGTAATCGTCTTGTGCACGTAACTGTGCACTCTTGTACGTACATGAAGGCCATGCAAAGCTCTATATAAAGGGTTTGTAACGCGTTAATGAAGAAAATCAAACTATAACCAAGAGAAAGTAAAATTAGGGAAATACTTTTCTTGGAAGAAGAATTCTCACCTTAATATTTCGTTAGTTATACACTCATTTCCTGATTTTCTTCACAAAACACACATCTCCTATTTCTTATACTAGCTAGCAAGCTAGATCTTTGTTTTCACTTAGTCCACTAGAGTTTTATTAAAGAGAGATTTCCTAGATCGTACTTGACACTTGAAAAGTTGAGATCGATGGAAGAGTCCTTCAATAGAACTCTTGGTTTATCAGCGAACATTATTTACGATCAGTCGCATGTTTCGCTATTGTATTCCTCTATTTTGCTAGCAAAATTACCTCTGTTGGTCATATTTCTCATCCAATTTAAGTTAATCAAAGATATCTTTTTCAAAAACAAGAAATTAGTACCTCCTCTTCCCCCAGGACCACCTCCAACATGGCCTATTCTCGGATGTGTCCCAGACATGTTGAGAAATAGACCTGCGCACCAGTGGATTCACCGTCTCATGAAAGAGCTTAACACCGATATTGCTTGCATCCAGCTTGGAAATTCCCACGTCATCACCGTAAATTCACCAGAAATCGCCAGGGAATTCTTGAAGAGACATGACGCAGTGTTTGCTTCAAGACCGGAGACAATGGCGACATGCATTATTAGTAGTGGAAACCTGACAACTGCCCTTAATCAAAGGGGAGAGCAGTGGAAGAAAATGAGAAGAGTCTTGGTTTCTGAAGTCTTAAGCCATTCGAAAATGAACTGGCTACTTGACATGAGAAACCAAGAAGCTGACAATTTGGTTCGCTTCCTTTATAGTCAGTGCTCTAAGGCTTTTAAAGGTGAAAAATACAATATATTTATAGTTTTATGGCATGCCTATTTATATATATCGATTATCGATCTTACTGTTGTTCTTTATTAAATTATTTTCATAGATTCTCACTTAACTTTTTCCACATATCTCAATTATGGCCCTCCTCAATTCAGTCGCTTATCTTTTTATTTCTTTTTGTTTTTCATCAAAATTCAATATTTTTTACTTTTTTTTTTCTATTCCTGTCTCCATCATTTTATTTTAAAAACTATTTATTTTCTTTGTAGAGATAATTGTTTACTGACATCTGCATTCTTTCTTTACTTTTATTTTATTGCTTTTTTATATCACATACTACTTGTGCGCTATTCCAATCAATATTAAGTTAAACCAAAACAAAACCCTAGTACCACCATTATTTTCATTATTTCATTGCCTGGGCTTTCATACTTTATTTCCTTTTATAATAATTTCATCCTCATTCTTTTCATTAAAAATTTTTCTTGTTCCTCAATATTTTTATAACGTAAATGGAGATTGGACAACCAACCTCATTATTTTCATTTTGTTCCTCAATGTTTATCCTCTTTAATAGTAACCAAAAATTAGTGTTTTCAGGCGTCATAATTTTTTAATGACATTGGTCACAAATAGATGCTATAGAGATCAGTAAAATGTGTACAATATTGATCGCATTGAACAAATTATTTTTCCTTTTTCTTGGGAGCTTAGTTTCATTTGATGTTTATAATATTTTTATTATAATACATATTTTGTTTACAAATATATGTGTATATACATATATATGTGTGTGCGTGCGTGTGCCAATGTATAAAGTTGATTTGTATAAATTTAATCCATCATTTTTCTTTCAAGATTATTTGTGATATTTATATTTGTAGTTTACCATGAAAAAAACCTAGATCTTTAGTTGTCTCCTACAAAAATAATAAATTCATATATTTGTGGTTAGGGGAAGTGGTTAATGTTAGGACAATTGCGAAACATTATCCAGCCAATGCTATGAGAAGAATGATGTTTGGCACAAGGTACTTTGGCAAAGGAAGCGAGGATGGAGGACCTGGTTTTGAAGAAGAAGAGCATGTTTCGTCATTCTTTACTATGCTCAAATACATTTATGCCTTTTCGGTATCAGACTACCTCCCATGGCTGCGAGGACTAGACTTAGATGGTCATCAGAAAAGGGTACGTGACGCGGTAAAAGTTGTGAACAAGTACCATGACCCAATTGTGAATGATAGAATTCTGCAATGGAGAGAGGGGAAGAAGACACAGCCTGAGGACCTCCTTGATGTTCTCATTTCGCTCAAAGATTCTGATGACAAACCACTTTTGTCTGAAGACGAGATTCGAGCACAACTCATGGTGACGTGTTACTTATTAAGTTTTATTTTTAGTTAAAGAATTCTTTTAGTCAAAATAATTCTCTACGCTATCAATTAAAAAAATAGTTACCGGCCGGTCTAAAACATAACATTCTGATAACGCAATTGGTTGTTTATTAAGAGATTATTTTGTGTAAGAAAAAAGTGAAATTGTGTTTAGTTAGCTTTCGGAAAGTATGTGTTTAGGTACATAAAATAATTAATAATATCTTATTAGTGTATAAAATAGTTAACAAACTAATAATTAATTATCGAATGATAACTACTACATTAGTAATAAAAATGTAGTGGTCTAATAATCATGAGTTATATAGTAGTAACTAATTAGTATTTTAATCTAATAATGCATTAAGGACGTTAGTGATCATAAAACTTGGCAGGACTCTATAATCTCAGACGTTCATGAGTTTTCTTATCCTTGTAAAAAAAAAAAAATTTCAACTAACAATTCACACTTGAAGGGCTTATCTCTCGTTTAAAATATATAACATAATGATATTAATGTTATCCAAAGCAGGAAATATTTCTTGCAACGGTAGACAATCCATACAACGCAGCCGAGTGGGCGCTTTCAGAAATGATAAACCAACCAAAGCTTGTTGAGAAAGCAGTGGAAGAACTCGATAGAGTTGTAGGAAAGGACAGGCTGCTTCAAGAATCCGACATCCCTCGCCTCCGCTACGTGGTGGCCTGCGCACGGGAGGGTCTCCGTCTCCACCCGGTGGCGCCATTTAACCTTCCCCACGTGTCCAACTCTGACTGCATCGTCTCCGGCTACTTCATCCCTAAGGGCAGTAGCGTCTTGCTTAGCCGCCTAGGACTTGGGCGAAACCCCGCCGTGTGGGACGACCCCATGCGGTTTGACCCGGAGCGCCACTTGTCTGACGGCCACGTGGACCTGGCGGAGACCGAGCTGAGGTTCATTAGCTTCAGTAGGGGAAGGAGAGGGTGTGTAGGAGCTGGGCTTGGTACAAACCTAACAGTGATGCTGTTGGGGAGGCTTCTACAAGGGTTTACTTGGAATGTTCCAGAAGGTTTGGACAAGATCGATTTGAGTTGTGAGGCTGATACATTGCTCAAGGCTACACCATTGTTTGCCCATGCTAAACCACGCTTGAATCCTTCAGTCTATATGCCCTAATTACTCTAATTAAGGAGAGTATTATATAATCTATATGTGTTTTAATGTTGCCTCCTTTTTCTACTACTTTTTTTTTTCTGCTCAATAATAATAAGGCAGGCTCGCTTGAATTATTTCTTTTCTTAGTAGCTCTTAAGAAATAAATCAATCAATCAAACATGCACGAGCATGAGTTGTAATGGTTTGCCAATAATGTTGGTCTCTTTAATATCCCTTTTCTATTATATTTTTAATGCTTAATTCTATTGTTGTTTCTTTTTTTTAAGCGTTATTTTCTTGTTTGAGCCTGAGGGAAAAAAATTATATATGGTAATTAGTTTTTTCTTTTTCTTTTTTATTTCTTTTTTTTTTATTTTTACATAAGTATCTATCATAACTTCCGTAAAAGAAGAAAAAAGAAAAGACAAGAAGGTAAAGAAAAAAAGAAGAAACAATTAAACTTCACGATATATAGATAGATGACACGTCACATCCCTTTTAAATACACATCACTCTTAAATTAAATATAATTAAATTTGCTTATTACAGACCACTTCTGTTCCAATATACCCCTAACTATCCTTTCAAAAAAAAAAAAATCCCTTCAATAAATAAAAAGTATTCAACCTCTTCAATTTTCTTTTCACCCACCTTTTCTTGTTTTGCTTATTTCAGAGCTTCTCTATTTTTGAATATCTGCAAAGTATCAAACTAGTACTAAACAATGTATCATGTTGTAACATATAATTCGTATTTTCAGATTCCTTAAAACAAAACAAACAAATTAAAAATTCAAAAAAAAAAAGAAAGAAAAACCTAAGTTTAGGTATATTTATATTAATATATGAGAAGTAATAAATTCATTTGTATAATCTCTTAGATAAATTGAAGAAGTGTCATTATGTTGAGTGGAGTCATCTTCCTTTCAATACATTCGATATCAAATTAAAATGAATTTATTTGGAAGTTAAATTAAACATTTTACAAGAAAAAGGTTTTTTTTTTTTTTTAATGACAAGCAACATAAGTAATTCATATGTATATAAATGCATATGTAAACTAACGAAAAAAAAAAAAACGCAAGGATCAACAATATATAACCCAGCGAAAAAATAAATGAAATGTACAATGAGAAAAAAATCAACAGGAACATAAAGAGAATGTGAAATTTGGGATGCGTATAAAAGTGTAGTTAAGCAAAAAAAAAAAAAGAGTAAAAACTTGAGATGTGTTTGGAAAAAAACATATCAATATAAAGTTTATTTTGTTGGTTTCGAAATTCTACATAATTTTAAAAAACTCATCTTATTTGGTCTTGTATATATAAAATTATGGACTTTTATATAAAATTATAATAGTAATTATAAATAGTGAAATTGAAATTCTTTTTCAGGAAAAAAAAAAAAAAAGAATAAAAATTGAGTTGTAATTTTTGGATGCAAAATGGACGATATGGACAATCAAACACAAGCTTAAAATATGACAATGGAGCAGAAAGGTGTTATTGAAACGCAGTTTGGAGCGTAGGAATAGGGAAAATATGAAAAAGACAGAATATTTAGTTGCACCGAATACATGCAATGAAGTAGAAGTTTCGACGAGAAAGAAGGTTGAAAAATGAAGACGTATGTTTTTGGAAGAGAATAATTATAATTGGCAAGAACACATGTGTTAGTTGGATGTAAATAATTGTTTAAAAAAAAAAATCTAATATTGTTTCCACAAAAAAAAAATAATAATTAATTAAAACTGTTCCTCAATTCTTTTAAATATGATGATTTGATTTCTGGTTTTTTAATTTTGATCAAGAAAATCCTAAACTCTCTAAATATTAACAATTTCAATCATTTCCGTCTATAACCGTTAAATTTTTAACAAAATGCATCACTTGATTCATCACAATCTCAATTAACAATTAAAATACAAAAATAGCCTTGTTAAAATAACACCTCACATCTATAACATTAAAAAAAAAAAAAAAAAAAAAAAAAAAAAAAAGTAGAGAGAAATGCAAACCCAAAATTCAAACCCTAACAACGGCAGCTTCTTCACGCATGCACCAAGAAGAAGAAGATGCCGCCGCTGAGCCGCCCCAGACCCACAAAGCGTCACGCTGCCCTAGACCCCGCGAAGTGCCGCCAAGCTACCCTAGACCCACGAACGTCGCGCTGCCCCAGACCTCATGAACATCCGTCTCTGTTGTCCGACACCGAAATCGTGGGCCACGGGAAGAAAATCCAATACCTTCACAATCAAAATCTCAAATTGAAATATCAGAAATTAATTATCAACTCCTTCGAAAAACCAACATACCAACTCCATGTCACCGACCACAAACACCAAAGTTTAATCCTTTCAACAATCAATAATACAACTTCAAACCATCAAAGAAAAAAGAGAAAGAAAAGAAAGTGAAATTAATCAAAGTAAATGAGGAACTATCACAGCCTAGATCTGGGTTTTGATGATCGTGAATCTGGGTTTGTGAAATTTGTCTTCATCCAGCTACACGCCTCCGATGAACGGCTTTCCTCAGCAGGCTTTTGCCATGGACAACTCCACCACCGCCATGGCCGACGCCATCAGGAACGGCTTCAACCCCGACTAGGTCCCCATCTACAAAGCTCTCTTCTCTGAGTTTTGTCTTTGATAGGTGTTTTTTTTTTTTTTTTTTTTTTTTGTCTTTTAAATGTGGACATTTTTTTTTTTACAAAGACTATAGTAGAGTCTCTTTCAGAGTAATTACCGATAGAGCTTTTTTTTGAATCGTTAGATTTAATCAAACGGTTGATGTATTGTTGATGTACCATATTTACTATAAACCTCACCTCATATAAAATTTCCCACCTTTATTTTCTCCGTCGCCGGCTATCTTCCTGCCATCGCCGGTGACCTGCGCCCCATCGCCAGTGATCCACCGACGCCGGCGATCACACCTCCAACCCCCCCACCACATCCCTGGCAACCCCTTCCCCAGGGCCCCCCCTCCCACCCCCGGCCCCCTCTCTCTCTTCCTCTCTATCTCTTCACCTCTCTCTCTTCTCCTCTCTCCCTGCCCCCGGCCCCGCCACACCATGCCCCCTGGCGCCCCCCCCCACCCACCCCACCCCTGACAGGGACCCCCCCCCCCACCCCCCTCTCTCTTCTCTTGCAGGGGGGAGTCGGTTGCGTCGGGGGTATTTTGGGGGGGGGGGTCTGGGGGTGGAGGGGAAGAGAGAAAGAGAGAGATGGGGGTAGGGGGGTTCCCATCGGGGGGCGCCGGGGTGGGCGAGGGAAGGGGGGGCTGTGGTGGGGGTGTTGAGGGAGGGGGGACCTGGGGTGGGGGGCACCGGGGGCCGGGGGCTGGGATAGTGGAGAAGAGGGAGAAATGGGAAAAAAGAGAGGAGAATAGAGAGAGAGGGGCAGGCGGGGGGGAGGGGGAGGGGTTGCCGGGGATGAGGTTGGGGGCCGGTCGGGGCTGGGGTGGGTTGGCTGGGGGTGTGGTTGCTGGCATCAGGGGGCACCGGCGACGGAGACAATAAAGGTGGGAAAGTTTATATGAGGTAAGGTGTATGGTAAGTATAGTACACTAAAATATGTCAACCGTTCAATTAAATCTAACGGTTCAAGAAATAGTTTTATCGGTCTAGGAGAGGCTCTACCACAACCTTTCCCTTTTTTTGGTTTATGAGTTGTTTTTTTTTTTTTTAATTTTTGTTAAATTAAATTTATTATTAAATTACTAAAATACTGTTTTAAATTAGATTACATGCTTTGCACATGATTTATTCCGTTAAAAACTTAATAGAAGCAGATGGAAAAGACTAAGATTAGATTGCCAACAATTAGAGAGTTTAAGGTCTTCTCAGCTAAAATTAAAAAAATAGGGACCAAATTGTCACATTTTAAAGAGTTTAGGAACCTTTTTAGTCAATTATTTATATATATATATATATATATATATATAATATTGAACCTCTTTACTTTGTCTCGAATGTTTTCAAATATGAGAAAGTGAATGAACGCCACCCTTAAATTAATTATTAAAAAAAAAAAGCCCAAAGGTTGGGGGATTTGTTAGTTTTTGCCACCCCAAGTGTGAAATCCGAATATTGTTCTCCAAACTCCTTTCTTTTCCAAAATAATATTTTTTTAATTAAAATAAAAAGAAAACATGCATAAACAAATCAACACTATTATTATTATTATTGTTATTGTTATTATTGCTGAACAAAAGGATCTGGTGATGACCTCGTTATTTCTCATTTTTGAGATTACACACAAGCAGGGACTATTCTCCTGGGTTAGTATAGGATTCGAACATCTGACCTCTCACTTGGTGAGATCTTCAAGGTTGAATTCCACGCCAACTTATCTTATTATTATTACTGAAAAGAAAGAAACAACCTTATCAAAATTTGGAAGCTTCGCAATTAAACGGACTATTCAACAACCTATCCCCACGAACTCTAATAACCGAAAGCTTTTCCCTCCCATCCCAACCCAACCCAACCCCATCATCATCATACTAATCTCTCTGCATTTCCCGCACGCCTTTTGGAAATTGACGTGCTGCTACAAATATAAGTTTCATAAGAGCCTGAAATTATGCCTGAAAGAAGATGAACTCCCCTTTTCTAGTATTCTTTCTTGGCGTTAAGATACCATCTCCTCAGAATTCCTTACATAAGTTTCATAAAAGAAAAAGGAAGAAAGAACAATTCTAACCCAAATAAGATGAAGGTAAGATATATACCTGAGAAAGGAGGCCTCAATTATATGACTATTACATAATACAGAGAGATGCCATATATACATAAAACAAAATAAATGAATAGACAAATTCCTTTTTCTCATAAAAATAAATGAATAAATTCCTCAAAATTTAAAGGCTTTACAACAAAATTGAGAGTTCAAAAGTATACAAATTACGTCTTTTAGATCAATCTTTATCAAACCCAACTACAAATAAACAAAAGAAAAAGGAAAAAGATTACATACAGAGCATAAAATCACAGCGGCGAATCCAAATATCCATTTACAGGTGAAGCTGCGTTCACTGAAATACCCACATAAGTGTTAAGCTGCCAAACAATACTGGAGAAATTGTTGTGCTTGAAATTCCTGGACAGAACCAGCCTCGGGAACTCCACCGGGTCCCACACCACGAAGCTCTCTCCGGTCGACTCCCACGAGATAATGGCGTGTCGATCGCCGGATCACCGACGAGGTCGAACGTCTTCGACAGAAAAGGCGGAACGTCTTCGACACAACAAAACTCCGCGTTCTCCTCCGCTTTGAACTCAAACATCGGAGTTCCCGAAGACGGTTCCACACGCCTCCGGATCTCAGAGTTCTCTCTGATACAGGGACTACTACTTTCCACACCATCCACACAACCAAAAGAAGAGCAAAAAAAAAAAATCACCATGGACAGAATTCCGAAACTTCTCCTGCTATTCTGTGAATTTACCACTCTGTTTTTCCCATATTCGTCGGCTCAGACGCGCCGGAGCAATGCACTAACGAAAGAGAGAAATTATTTTGTACAATCTTACAAAAACTCGTTGGAAAATTCCTTCCTCGTCGGCTAATGTAGGGAAAACCGATGACAACGAGGCGTCGAGAAAGGGCCAACGCGTTGTGGTGAGCCCTTCCCACTAGCAAGGAGACGGGGGTGAGGGAAACAAATAGTAACTGTGTTTGGTTGCAATAGTTATTATTGAACTCTAATAGAATATTTGTTTGATTCGTCGACTACTTAAGTGAAATTATTTAAATGTTTTATTATTTTATAAAAAAATTAACTCAAATATAAATTTAAAATTTTCATTTTTTAAACATCCGCTTCACATTTATTTTTCTACACCGTTGTGCTAAAAATAATATAATAAAATATCATCTTAAACAAAAATTATTCAAACACATACATAATTTAATACACAATTCAAATTTTATAGTTGAATCTAAACATTCTGTTTGAATAAACATTTAAATGCAATATATATAATCTAAAATGACGAGTAGTAAAAGAAACTGCAACGACCACAGCCTCGGAGGCCTCGTCGGATGTTGCAAATAATGCTGAGGTGCGACCACCGTGCCACACTTTCTCTAAAAAATATACCAGTACCACCGTGCCTGATGCTGAGGAAATCAACTTGCAATTGTTCAATCTTTGCACAACGGATCCTCAAGAATTTTACACACACACACACACACAAATATAAAAAAAAGGTAAACATATAAGAACTTAAAATGTGTTTGAAAAAAAAAAAAATCTTATTTAGTTTATGTATATTCATTTTACCTAATTTAATAAAAATATCATCTAATTTTGACTTGAAATAAAATAATTTTGAATGTTAAGGTCTGAGTTAAAAAAATAAATAAATAAATAAGAGTACAGGTGTATTGTAGAAATTTTTTTTTTTTTTTTAAATTACAAATTCATGGAGTTGTTGCTCAAACGGGCCTAATTCCAAGTCGAAGCATAAAAATAATGTGCATATAAATCTTGCTTTTAATCTCCATCTTGTCAGACTTGATCTGTTTTTAAAATGACAGGAGACAATAAAGACTTACGAAAATACCTTTGTAAAAGTGACAATTAAAATTATTGATAGAAGTTGGGGCGGTAATTTTAGGATTCAGAAGGGGTTGTAGTGGCGTGCACTGTCAAAAGGGTGAGTGAATGTTTTGATCCCTACGTAGCTGAATGTATTGCATTGCCGGAGGGGATGGAAATGGTGCTGAACTGTGGGTTCGAGGTCTCCATTGCTGAATCGGATGCGGTGAATGTGGTAAGAGATGTCCACTCCTCTAGTTCATACGATGTGCGAGGAGTAATCGTTGATGATATTAAAGCTTGAATTTCTCAGATTGCTGGTGGTATTATTTGTCAACATATGACATGATCTGATAATATGGTTGCTCACTAGTTAGTCAACTTAGTTTTTCTTTCGTCTGATGAGTTTTGTGGTGTTGATGTAATTCCCAGATTGATTGGGCCTGCTGTTTTGGCTGATTTGGTAGCTTAATAATAAATCTAACTATTATTTTAAAAAAAAATCCCCCTAAGGACAAGATTTGCTCCAAGTTAATTATTTAAAGCGTCCATGTAAAAAGTAACAATAATAATAATAATAATAATAACTATAAATGTTCGGATGCAGCACTTATGGCCCCGTTTGGCTGGGAATGGAAAGGAAACGAAAGACAAATCCTTTGTCAAGGCCCAAATCTCTAGTTTGGTTGGTTGAGAAATTCGGACCACAGCGGAAAGTCCATTCACTCATTTTGGTGGAAAGGCCATTGAAAGAGAGGAGAGGAAGGGAGAAGCGCACGGTTTTTGATCATTTTATTGACGAGATTTTCAATGAAAGCTGAGATGGGGTAAGTTTGAAGAGTCAACTATTGCCCTACTTTTCTTATTTCTTAGAAGAATGGCCCCGGTATACTCCTAAAAAGGGATTCTCGCTCTACTGAATCAAATAATTACTCTCACGTTTGAAACAAAAACAAAGAATATAAATGGGAGAGCAGGTGCTCTTCCCTAGTGGTTACCCTCCCAGCCCAAATGGAAATGCCTAGATCATTTGAAAAAAAATGCGTCAGTCACGCATCCTAATTGGTGAGCTTATGCCCACCCTAGTTCCTTCCCACTCTTAGTTTGCTTTACAGCACTATTTTCGCGAGTAAAAAGAATATGTGGTTAACCGAATGGATCACTGGTTGCTGGCCTTAGGGCCAGGAGCAGCACTGGTCTTTAATGGACCAGCCAAAAGTACCCTAGAAACCCCACAGCCAATCTCTATCTCTATATATTGATAAATTCTCTATCCAGAGGTAGAGTTGAATTTGTCATTCTAAGTTTATATAATTGTTTTTTGGGCTCCCAAATTGTAGAAAATCAAGAATCAATTTGGAAACAAGAAAAAACTAAGATTTTTTTTATTCCAACTAATAAATCAAAATAATATATCAAAAAATGTTTATATAAGTTAACTAAAAAAATATGAAAAGATTAATATACAATTAACTACTAAAAAGAATGAAACTTAATAATAAGAAATAAGTAATATATAAATGGGAGAATTAACCAAATAAAGATTTAATAAAATGACAGATTTTGAAATAGTACAAAATTATATCGTATTTAGTTGTTTTTTTTTTTAAATCCCGAATTTACCCCCATTATCTTCTCTCTCCCTCTTTTCTCTGATTTCTCTCTACTGTGGTTGGTGGCGTCACTTACGACAAAGAACCAATCAAAAAATTGCACTGGCGAGAAACTCAGAGAAGTGTGGTAGCATCCACTCAACTCGTCGGGAAAAAAGCCTGAAAAAATTACAAGGAAAACCAAAATCACGACCAAAATTGCCAGAAAATCGCGATTTCCTCCTTGTCGCTGAGCGCACTGAATCTCTAGCTCCACGCGGTGATTCCGAGAACAGGTTGTAGGCAAAAATCGAGGAGGTTTCCACATCCCTGTTCGTCATCGCTGTCGAACTGGTTCGTGGAGAATGCGATCCAAAATTGTGACCTGAAAATCGCGATTCTCGTCGACGTCGGGACAGCAACGCCAGCCTCCGCCATAACGAGCGCCTGCTTTCTTCGAATCGCTGATGACTTCTTCACCGGCCGGCTGCGTGCAGTAGCTCCGATTGTAGAAAATCTAGGGTTTGGGTTGTCTAATTTGGGATTTGGGATTTTTTGTTTTTGTTTTTCTAAAATAAAGGGTAAAAATTGCAATTTAATAAATTTGGGAAAATACACTATTTAAACCCCTTTTAAAGATTAGTAAATTTGATTAATTACAAGTAAACAGATTGAATTTACTTTCTAAAATATTTCGATTTTCAAATAAATCTAAGTATTTATTTTTTTAGGGAACCTATGATACTTGTAGGATTTTCCAATTGTTTTTTAAATCCGGTTTTTACTTGTAGCTTTTTTATCTCACTTGTTTATTATCAAAATTACATATATTTATTAGTAAATTCAGTCATTTACATGTCTTATATCCATAAATATATTTAGTAATATATCGATTTTCGTATTTACAATGAATAGCCTAATTATTTTTTATATTATTTCTAATTTTTTTATAATCTTCCTTTTTTATTTTAATGCTAGGTATTATCCTATATTAACTGCAATAATCCGAATATTTACTAACTAAAGAAATATTTATAGATGATCTTTTCTTTTTGAAATGATAATTATATTTCAAATCAATAAAATACAAATATTGATACTTTGAATGGCCTCATAACATAAGGAAACTTAACCCTAATTACAAATCGGTTTATTAATTAATTCTAATAAAATGCACAATGAATAAAAGTTCACTGAAATCCAACGATAAAAAAAAAAAAAAGGCACCTCAATCATTGAGCTTACATTTGGCTCTTTCAACTCCAATCGATCAAGGCCAAAAGACCCATGGGGAGACCACCTATGTTATTAAAAAATAAGCACAAAAATATATCAACAAAATATGAGGCAGAAATAACATCGTTTTATTTTAAACAAATAACTATAATTAAAAAGAGAAAAACCATGGATAACATGGATAATAGTCTAGTACAAGCTATAAACATGACGAAAGAGATAAATGCAATCTCTCCAACCATAAACCATCCCACCAAAACCATCATCTTGGAGTCCAAAGCATAGGATTGTTTTATGAGAAATATGAGAGTAAATAACTATGTCACCATGTCAATTTTTATATCTATAGTTATATATTTTGTCTAATTTTAACATTTACCTTTTTTTTTAAACCACAGGTGACAAGGGACATAAGGACACATAATTTAAAACGTGGATTGCAATTTACAAACTAATGAGATGTAAGAGTAAACATTTACACATGCAGAAGTAGTTCAAAATTTTGTTGGCCTCATGTGGATCACAATATCGTGTCTTGAGGGTCCTTTCCATGTAAAAAACATGTTGCGTAAAGAATTTAGCCCATTAATATATATATATATATATATATATATATGTTGCTTGAAAGACATACACTCTTAGGTTTTCTCTTAGCATTGTGTGGCAGAGAACTTCCTTCTTTTTCGATAAATAACGTCTGTGGTTCTGTCTTAAAAAAAAAAATTTGTCTGTGGTGGAGATAATATCGGACCAAAACTATGTGTGGTGGGAATAACATGCACAAATATCTGTGATAGGAATAAACTTTTAATTTTATATAATTTTGTCCATAAATTTTTTTATTGTTGAAATGATCTAAATTATTAAAAATATTATTATTGAAGGAAAATCCCTACCTGTTATTTGTTGTCTCATGGTTACAGTTACGTGAGCCTCACATGTAAAAAAATTACGGTAATGCCCTCAAGATGGAGGGAAGACGTGCAGACACATTTGGGGTTTAAAGTTTTCGTTTCAGAGCATTGTTCTAAATAGAGAGAATGAGAAAGAATGAGTTTGCTAGCTACTGATTTATCATTTGAAATATGAAATTTATTGACGATCTTGCAGGAGTTTGGTGCTACGAGGGATTATTGATCCTGGGAATCATATGATTATTCGCGAGAAAGGTAGTGGACATCCACAATACTGTAAGTATTCAGATGTTGTTAAATTTTTTTTTTTTTTTTTTTCAATTTCTAGAGAAAGAAATTATATGGGTATTTATTGGTTTTTGGGTTTAATTTTTTTTTTTTTTTTTTGATGTTGGGGAAAGAATGATTATATAGGGGTATATAGATGGATTGTTGATTCGATTTGAATACTATTTGCAACGTTTTTAATAATTTATGATCATTTTAGCTAAGAAAAAGGTTCAATGACCAAAGTTGCACAAACTTAAACATTCATGGACTAAATGAGTAATTTACCTTGTATAATAAATAATATAGTCATCGTCTATATAAAGGCTTTGTAAATAAACTAGTGAAACAGTTTTCGTGAAAGAAGAATTCTAACCTTAATTTTTCCTTAGTTATACAGTCATTTCCTGATTTTCTTCACAAAATTTTCTCCTTCCAAAACACAATATCTTATATTTCTTATACTAGCTATCTAGATCTTTGTCTTCACTTAGTCCACTAGAGCTCTATTGAAGAAGATTTTATTTTGATCGGAAAAGTCCTTCAATAGAACAGTACTATCAAGGAACATTATTCACGACCGATCACATGTTCCCTTATTTTAATTGTCCATTTCGCTAGCAATCTTACCCATGTTGGTCCTCTTCCTCATCCAATTTAAGTGGATATCAAAGACATCTTTTTAAAAAAACAAGAGAGTAGTACCTCCTCTTCCCCCCCGACCAACTCCAACATGGCCTAATCTCGGGTGTGTCCCAGACATGTTGAGAAATAGACCGGCATACAAGTGGATTCACGGTCTCACGTGAAAGAGCTCAACACCGGCACTACAACAAAAAGGTCTTCAATGACATTTAAAAATGTCGTTAATCAGATTCGATGACATTTCTACAAAAGTCGTTGACTAGTGGTGCCGTGGAATCTAAAATTTTTAACAACATTTTCAAAAATGTCCTAAAGGATATTGTTAAATCTCTTTTCTTGACACTTGGGTAGTGTCTCTAAATATTTTCCTTTTTTCTGTAAACGTATCTTCCACAACGGCCAAAAAATATCATGAGTAATTAAATCTTCTCACCACATTTAATTATTGTCGTGAATTTGAAATTTATTTTGGTTTTTTTTTTTAGATTTTAATTTCCAGAAGAAAATCTGGATTAAATACAATTAATATAATATTTAATATTAGAATTCAAAAAAATTAATCTTATTTAAAATTCAAAAAAAAATATTGAAATTCAAAAGAAGAAACATTTCAATATTATTTCCATAGTTATACAGATACAGATTAATTCTTGTTTTGGCGTCCTCCTTGACCTTCTCCCATGGACTGATAATACAGATGTAGAAAAGAAGAAGAAGAAGATTAAAAAAAGAAAGAAAGAAAGAAAGAAAACAACAAAACAACTCCTAAAAAAAAGAAAAAAATACAGAGAGAGGGCATCATTATCTTTGTTCATCATCTTCCATTTGAGATGAAATGGCACATCTCGGATGGATCGAAGAGGACTGAGCATCACCGAAATCATCAAGATCATAATCTACTGATACTTTTATTCCAAACACGCTTCCAACCGTTCTCTCTCTAGCCTTCCAAACCGATGCAATTAAGTCATTGATTTTGCCTTTGTTGTGTTCAAAACATTTTGCTGCCTGCACAAATCAGAGCCCATAGAAAGCAATTAAGCCTCTGTTTAAGTGCCCAATACAAGGATTTAGAAAAATAAAGATGCCCAATAAAAGGACGACCTCCATGAGGAAGGAGAAACATTTATAGGGAATTACTGCAAGAATTTGATGCATACGCGGAATGAAACCGTAATGGAGGCTCTAATTTGGGGCAATCAGATTGTAAAGATGTGTGTACGGAGGCTTTACGTCGAGCAATTGAATGGCAAAGACGAGTGTTCAATTTCGAGCCAAGGGACAACTGCATCAAAAAAATTGCAAAACCAATTATGATGAACAGAAAGCAAAGAAATGAGACGAAAACATAAATTATTTTTCAACACCAAGTTATCCTGAGATTTTTATATGAGACAGAGAAAAGATGGATGACTAGCAGAAAGAAAAAAGTTAATTTATATTAGTAGAACTGAGTTGTTTTGTATGTAGATACAACATTACTATTTAACTGATAATGCAAATTTAATTGAAAAACAAAGCGCCAATTTTTTGTTTTTTAGCGCCAACTACAAAATTTTTAATAGTTTGCCGCCTCTTCTTTTAGCAATTTGCCAGCTTTACTATTTTTAATTGAGTTTTCATATTATTAATGAATAGATATTTATTATCAACCGGGTGTAGGCAGTTTTTTTTTTATTTTTTTTTATTTTTGAGAAAGTGTGTAGGTAGTTATACCCATCCTTTTCTTCAAGATTTTTTTTTCTTGTTATTTTTTCTGGAAGGAGTTATCATATATAAATATTACTTAATATTTTTATGTAAGGTAAATATTTGATCACCACTTTCAACCAAAAAAAAAAAAAAATTGTTATCACTACTCTTCTGTACATTTGTAGATATTAATCTAGATCTCTTTCCATTTGAAAAAGTTTTTGAACTTCACATAAGTTTAAAGAATTCTGATTTAAAATAAAAAGATACCTAAACAATTTTTAATTTAAATTTTATCAC
Organism: Ficus hispida; assembly: GCA_025413025.1. Classification (NCBI taxonomy): domain Eukaryota; kingdom Viridiplantae; phylum Streptophyta; class Magnoliopsida; order Rosales; family Moraceae; genus Ficus; species Ficus hispida. Next base: position 4,598,797 of record CM046363.1, read on the forward strand.
AAAAGCTAGTTTATAATGCAAGTCCGTGTAAAATTTTTGCTAAATTTTTTGGGTATAGTGAAAAAAAAATTAACTAGGCTTTTAAGGTAAAAATCATTTTAACATATATAAAATATAAGATATTTTTTTTTTAAAAAGGTGCAAGGAAAATATTTAAGTAGGGTGGTTGTAGTAAAACATAATGGCAGTTATACACTTGACTCCATCACAAAGTATAGAGTTTGAATCTCTTCCAAGTTAAAAAAATAAAATAAAAATTAAGCGAGAACATATTAGAAAAAAAAATTATTGCAGAAAAAAAGTAGAAGAAAAATAGTTGGTGGTATAAATTTAAAATAGAGAGATATAATATTTAATAAAAATTTAATAAAAATAAATTAAAAAATTTTACTTAAAAAAATATTTTTTTTGAAAAACTTCAAAAAATAATTAAAAAAACAACGCGGACCAAAAAAAAATGTTTAGTGCAATTAGAAAAAAAAAATGTAATTATGAAAGTCATCTTAGATGAGATAATATTTCAAAAAGACGTAAGAAAATTATTTAAGTGAGCATGTTTCTTTAAACAAAATTATTAATTTAAGAGAAAACTAGAAGTAAAAAAAAAATGGGGACACACATTGGAAATAAAAAAGATTTAAGATTTTAAAGGAAAAAACATGGGCAACAAACAAAGCAATAATAAAAAAATAAAAAAAAAAACTTGGGCAACACGACAAAAGCAATCCGAAGAAAAAAAAAACATTTTAGAAAAAAAAAATATATATATATATATATTTTAAAGAAAAATTGCAAGAAGATTAAAAAAAAACATGGGCAGCAAAAAAATAAAAAATAAAAAATACAACCAAAACGTTCGTTCCAACCAAAATGAGCATTTTTCAGTGAAATTTGATCAAAAGTCAAGAGTGTCAAGGTTTTGATAGTTATAATATTTGTATTGATTTATTTCTAATTTCTTAGGTAGTATACTTTTAAATTGCATTGGGAGCTCTTTTTTAAGTATTCCTTTGAAATTGGAAATTGTAATTGTGTTAAACAAAGAATAGTGATTGTTTGAATCATAAATTATATTTGATTGTTCATTCAGTTTGAATACTTGCATTCAAATTTTGAATTGAATTATGTATTCAAATTAAATATATATTTGATTAGTTTTGGTTGATGGTTGCTTACAAATATTGTAAAGATAGAAAAAAATGGATGTATGAATTTCTATAAAAGTTAAAATTTGGATTGAGTTTTGAGTTAAATTAGTTTGAAATAACAAAAATATTTAAGTACACTTGAAAGTTTGAATCTTTCTTTTTAAATTGATTGTTTGAAATTAACTTAACCAACTACACGTTGTATTGGTGTGAAATTGATGTAGGACAAGATATTGGAAAATTAACCAAATACCCGCTGTCACCATTGCCGAACTCACGCTCCCCTCTTTCTCCATCGTCGATCCCCCCCCCCCCCCCCCCCCTTCTCTCTATCTTTCTCTTTCTCTCTCACCATAAATTTTCAAAAATTTCTGAAAACCCCGAGAAATTACCTATTTGACCTTCAAAAATTGAAACATACTTCTCACGTAATCAATCCGTTAGTTTTTTTTTTTTTTTTTATGAAAATGACTGAAATGACAAAAAAAAAAAAAAAAAGAAGTTTAGGGTTAGCTCAGCAAAAAAAAAAAAAAAAAAAAAGAATAAGAACAAGAACCAAATTATCACCTTTGAAAGAATTCAAGAATTGTTCAAGTCAATTACTCTTAGATATAAAAGAGAAAAAGATTGGATGAGAGACACATTAACAACAACTAGCAAGTGCTGTTTTGTTAAAGAATTGAGCAATCAACACCACACTGGCCCATTTGGTTCTCTTCCCCATTTTATTACTACAATAATGAGAATGGTATGTTTCAACCGAGACTTTTGTTTACTGTTTTGTTTCGGCTTTATTTTACATTACTTATTTGTTTCTGCCTTACTCGTAGTATTGTTAGCTTCGCCTTTATCTTGGTCTTTGCTTTGTCTTGTTGGTTTGTTGTTTAATGAACTCTACCATTAGCCCAAAAAAAAAAAAGGTTTAAAATGTATATGATTTTATATTTCAGAATCATAAGTTGCAGGACTATAGTTAAAGTTTTGTAATTTTTTTTTTAAATTTTTTCAGCATGGTTAGAGATGTCTATATAAATAAGAGTTGGACATCGTTGCCTAATCGATTGTGTCCCGAGTACATAACTGGTGGGTCCAAGAATTTTTAAAAAGGGCTTCGCATTCTCATGTACATACATGTGGCATTGATGTAGTGATGTCTCAGATCCAAGCCATGGCTGAAGATGTTCAACCTTTGCTAGCTGAGGTCCGTGATAGCGGTCTGCTTAAAGAAGTTGAAAATTTGACCAAAAGGCCTCTGAGGATTTGCGATGAACCATCCCAATCTAAGCTTACATCACTTTCTTAATTAATTGTCTTTATTGACAATTTGTTCCGCTTATCCTTTTAGAAATATTGCTATTTGATGTGATATAAGGTGGTGCGTATTTGTTTTAGAAGCTTTTATTGTTTTCATGACATTTATGCTGATATTTAGACTCCATTAGTGTTATATTATTTTAGTTTGTGTTGTTCATATCAATGTGATAGAATATGATATTTCGTCGCTGTAATGCCAGCAGTTCTCGTGTCTTTCACCCTTGTTTCTTCTAAGTACTCTTTCTCCTTCACCACTACCATCCCAACAGCACCCTCCAACCTCTTCGCAGGATGATCATGATCATGATGGTGGTGATCAAGATTTTATTATCCTACATTGCCAGGAGACCCTAATGATTAAGTTTATCTAAGTTTAGCTTTTTTTTTTTTTTTTTAAATAATAATAAACTTCATGATGCTAGATGGTGTCGCTAAGTTTTCCCGAAAAAATGATTTTTCAGATATATGATATTTAATTTCCCAACATCAAATGGCGTCACTAAGTTTCAAAACTTAGAGACACGTATAGCAATTTAGTGTCTCCTCTCCTGACCTTACTATGATATTGCCAAATAAAATTCTTGACGATTTTAATAATTAGCAACGCCGTTGGAGATTTAACATTTTCTAGTAGTGATAATATAAAGTCAATTTGTTGGTTTGTGTTCGATTATCATTCTATAGATGTTAAATTTCAAAATTTTGATAAGCTAATACTTTTATTGATTAAGTTTGCATCTCTACATGTACATTGAAAATGCAAACGTTACATAAATAAATATATATATATATGTGTGAATTGTCACTCACCAGGACAGATTTAACAATTGTAACTTTTTGATAAACTACTTAATTATTACAGTTAGTTGACTTGCTTATAAATTTATATATAACAAGTTAATATTTAGCAACGTTAATGGAAAAGATAATCATTAAAAAAAGTTAAAATGAAATGAACTGATGTTACGGTTATGTATGTACAAAGTAATAAATTCGACAGCCAAAGTATAGAGAGTATGCACATATAAGTTAACTCAAATTATATGTTGAACTAGCATATTTATTTATATATTTTCATAATGACATGCAAATTAGAGCCCATTTGGGTAGTAATTTCAAATGGCAAACTAGAGGCGAATGAGCTCACAATAAAATGTATCTCGCGTGGGAGATTGATCGGTCGTTTCCACGGCACACTATGAGATTCTTGGTGGTTTAGTTTGGGCGAATGGTAATTTAAAAAACGTCGTTTGGTCCAGTTTAATGGGCCTTCTAGAAAAAACGGGTGTCAATGGGTATCTTTTGTGCTCCTCGTATTACCACGAGCTATGACAAGGGACACCAGTGGACATCAAGGAGAAACTGAAAAACCATTGGTCTTTCATTCATTCAATTTAGAGGAAAGAAAAAGAAAAAGACAACTGGACATGTAACACGTAGGATTGTGAGATTACAACGTGCTGATAAGCAATTCTATTCAAAACAATCCGCCTTTTGCAGATTAAACCTTCCGTACTATCCCAATTACGACTGTATCCAACTAGTACTGCTGCAAGGCCATTGGAATGCTCGTCGACTTATCATACAATATATAATTATATATATATATATATATATTCTTTCTTTTTCTTAAGTCGATGTTTTAAAATTCCACCGGATTTTGGTTTGTTTCTTGATTACCAACTTGAATTTTAGGGAACATCTGTAATGACGAAGCCAATAATTTTTGTTAGAAATAACTACAACAAATATTTAATTAAACTCAATAATTATTACTGTATAAGAGTTATAGTTATTAAGATTAAATTTTCATATTTTAAAGGGTCTTGACGTAATAATTTTTTTGTACACATGTCTACATATACATAGGTTAAAAACTTACAATAATAAGAAATTAAAGGGGAGGCTAAGACCCCTTGGGCTTAGGCTGCCTTCATCATTTTTTCTTCGTCACTGGGCGTTTGGATGCTAAATCCAGACCTATTTAATCTAGTTTAAATTAGATTATCAAATAAGATTTTCTTTTTCAAAACCCAAACCGTACCCATTTTTTTCCTCTTCCAAACACTTATGTTATCAATCAAGGACTTGAATCTTGACGTAATAGCTTTATCATTTTTATTTTTATTTTTTTGTCTCCATAAAAGTTGATCACGACAACACCTGCAACGCCACCACAATATCCGCTGACAATCCATTTTTCTCTGTGTAGGACACAACTTGTTGGGATTGTGCCCTAAGAATAAGAAACATTAGATGTATTTATATATCAATAAAGGATCTTCATATATCAACATGTCTTATTTATTTTCATATAGTTGATTGTATATATATAACAAGCAAACTTAAACACAAAGATTATCAGTTACTACATCTTAAATTATGCGTATATGGTTTTGATAATTGGGAAAATATAATTGTAAGGTGATCATTTAAGTTTATAGTCCGCAATATTGCATATCAAAGATGAACATTTTGTTCTTGATAAGATTGTAATGGGTATCTACTTTTAATTTGAAAAATAGATTATCTTGATTGTTGGAGTGGGACAACAATTGTATATACACTTAGTGATTGATATATATAAGACTAGCTCTAAAGTGTAATTGATATAATTAATAATTTAGTTTACTAAATCAAATCATTTTGATAATCGTTTATATAATTGTCTCAATCTTGAAATGAATATATATGACTCTGTATTTCTAGCTTCTTGTCTCATGATATGATAATTGTGAAATTCAAAGTGTTGAAGGTTACCACACTTGTATGTTAGGTCTTGTCTCATGATATGATAATTGTGAAATTCAAAGTGTTGAAGGTTACCACACTTGTATGTTAGGGGCATGACTTATAAATAATGAAAACGTTTTTTTTTTTTTTTTTTTTTTTATAGGAAACTCATAACTATTTAAAGAAGAATAATGTTATCATCTTAAAGGTATTACTCGAGATTTAAATAAACATAAGAGCACCCGAATATAAAGATTATTTGTTTATATGGCTTACCGAATAATAATCTATTCATATGGATTTACAAATTTGGTTTTTGAATGATGAAATAATGGGACTTTAAGATTAAATAATCGAGAATATTACATAGAATTTGTCCTAAAACGATTGTGGATGCCTATGGGGATGTTATATAATGAGGTGCAATGGACAAAAGCTATTTGGAGCTGTTGTAATATGACATGTAATTAAGAATGCAACTTTGGGCTTTTAGTAGAGCAGTACCGAAGTTAATAACTGAAGGAATAAAGTAATTTGAATTAATTTATTTATAATCATTAATTGGAGCTTGTATTATATATATATATATATATATATATATATATATATATATGTTCATCGTGTCCTGTTTTAGCTCACAAATTTCCCAATAAGTGAATCACGATAATCAACACACATAATTGTTAGAACTAGATAATGTACAAACTTGCCCAATGGGGGCAGGATTTTATACGCCCACAGTTTCAAGGGACTGGGCGTTGGGACTGTAGACAAATATGGAGGGATTTTCAGGTGAATTAATTAGTTATTGGATAATTAATTAATTCTAGATTAGTCCTTAAGAATTAATTAATTATTTTGAAAATAGTTGTTATCAATTTATATATCAAATTAAGAGCAAAAGATAATTATAATGTTGGTTGATAATTAGGAGATCAAATTCAAAATTGGAATTAGAATTAATTTGATTTTAATTTATTTAAATCAATTACATCCTAATAGCATTTATAAGGATATTAGGATTTACATGCGAGCCCATTTACAGTGCTTCTTAGTAAATCTTTTATATATTTTCAATCTGTAGATGGCACCACCATAATACATCATCTTTTATTTTATTTATTTATTTATTTTAATTCCTGAGGATGGAAATGGGTTGTTGTTTTTTAACCCTTTGGGTTGCGCTTTGGGATGGTTTGAGTGACTTCGTGGCATTATTTCGATGTTTCTTTTAGGGAGAAGGAGGGAAATAACATTTTTATAAGGTTGGAAAGGAAAATAATAGCATATATATATTATAAGGTAAAGTAATGGTATATTTTTAAAATAAAAAACAAAAAATCCAAAAATGCCCCCACAACTGTTTCCCTACCCAGACCAGCCAAACGTCGCCGGCGCCGGCTCCATCTACTTGGACCTCGTGCTCAGACGGCGCTGCCGCTGTCTTCGCGGTCTGAAGACTAGCGGTTTCAGAGGAGCAGACGAAGATTGCAAGGCCCAAATCGCGATATCACCCACTGCTGCTCGCGAAGATCTCCGGCCCTTCTTGGACCTCGTGCTCAGACGGCGCTGCCGCTGTCGTCGCGGTCTGAAGACCACCGGTGTCAGAAGAGCAGACGAAGATTGCGAGGCCCAAATCGCGATATCACCCACTGCTGCTCGCAAAGATCTCCGGCCCTTCCTCGCCTAAGGCTTCGTCTTCTCCAGCGAAGGTTTCCTCTGCAACGGCGGCTGTTGGAAGTTTAGTTCTTCGTCGTTTCCGGCAGCGGAAACTTGGTTCGCGATCGTGATCCCTCATGACGAAACAACCTCGCACGAATCGCGATCCAACCTCCGGCGATGCCCCGAGCCGTCGTCTTCTTCGGCAAAATAGTGGTCGTCGGCGACCGAACGTCAATGAATCTGAAATCACACGTCGCACGATATTACTGAATATATTTACATACATATTATTGTATATATTTACTATGTAACAATAAATGTATACACCATTTCACCAAAAACATAAATTGTATAAAATTTACTAGGAAATAAACAAAAAATGACAATATTCTTGGTGAATATTGGTTTATTATACATATTACCACATTTACAAAGTAGTAACATATTTACTATGAAATAAATACCATATTACTAATTCACCAAAAAAAAAAAAAAAAACGCATGTTACTAGGAAATGAATAAAAAATGGTAATATATGGGTATGTTAAAGGTTTATTTGGTAAATATCACATATATTAGAAATATCATATTTCCTTGAATGCCGTATTTTCTAGGAAATAATCTTCAAACCATCCAAAAGAAAAAAACGAAGTTTTTTTTTTTTTTTATTGAATAAGAGCTATTTTATTAAGCAAAAGCATCAAAGGAAATAACATTAGAGACTATAACAAGAGTCTCACAAATTCACACATTGGTACAATTGGAATTGAACACAAATATAGCTAAAAGATGAGCTACATGATTAGCACTACGCCGAATGTGATAAACACCTAGATTCTACAACTGGACAAGCAACTATTTAACATCCTCCAGAATCGGACATTCCAAAAAAAAAACTCCGTGTTATCCGAAACAACCGAAACAACATTGATGGCATCAGTTTCCACCACAAGAGTAACACTCTCCAATCCTTTCACATTCATCAAATATTCATGAAGAGCTATACACTCAGTCAAA